>MU724507.1:5071-19089 GCA_026770625.1 Nicotiana glauca
AAATACTCAAATGAGTCAAGAAAGTGTGCCAAAATGAATCAAAATAAGTGCTTAAGGGAAGATTGAGCCCACTTGAATAAAAACAAGTCCTACCCCTACCCAAAAGCCTTCACAATGACTCTACAAAAGCCCTATATGATCTTGAGTTAAAGGGAGCCTACATTAGTGGATACTTACATAAGGGGCAAGCATATGGTAACTAGAGCCGGACTTGTGACCTTTTTTTTAGAGAGATGAGTGAAAGTCCATCAACCTCGATTTGTATGTCAATAATCTAAAAGGTGAGGTTCGCTTAGGGAGAGTTGAGGATGTGTGAGTTTGGGTTCCACAATGACGAAAGTAATTGAGAGAAGTTCTTTGATGAAATGTGTCAACTCTTGATGCTCTTGTGTCACACTTGATCCGTAGCTTTCAAAGTTTAAATGTGTTAATGATGCATTCGTATTGAGGGCAATTGTTAGTCCCAATTGATACTTGTTGAAGTTACTGTAGGATAGCTGGAATTACTTGGATGTTCCTTTAAGGGGTAGGTCTTATTTTGTTTGCTTGAGGACAAGCAAAGGTTTAAGTTTGGGGGAGTTAATAAGTAGGATTTTAACGTGTTTTATGCCCTTACTTGCCTATGCTTTAGTATAATTTGCTACAAAATAGTCCCAAAAACCTCACAGGTTGTGCTTGATTGCAGGTTTGAGCGACAAAGTGACTGAAATGTCAAAGATCGGCTCAAAACGGAGTGAAACCTGCTCAAGTATCAAAGGCCAAGTAAAGTGATGGAAAAAGAGCCTAGTGCGGACCGCACAAAAGTGCATGCGGCCGCACTAGGAGATTCAGAGAAGTGTATATTCAGGGCTTTCACCACACGGCCGTGGTTGGATTTATGTGGCCCACGTTCAGCTCACGTGGCTGCGCCACTTTGTCATGCGGCCCATTTGAAGAGATTCAGAGAGATGCCAGTTTGGGTCCAGAGCAAGCCATGCAGCCGCAGTCACACTCACGCAATCTGCTCTAGAGCTCCTGCGGCCGCCCTGCACTTTTGCGCTGTCCTCGGTCTTCAACTTCAGAGAGTTAAAAGTCATGAGTTCAAGAGCCAACACGGGCATGCTACATTTTTGCGTGGTCCGCACTAACCCCGCAAGAGTATTTTTATCAAGTTTTTCTAGCCACTATAAATATAACATTTTACCATTTTTAAGTTAAGTTTTGTATCAGATATTGAGCTGCGCTCGTGAGAACTAAAGTTTTAGCCTATTTTTGCATTTTATCATTAATTTCTCAATAGATTCTTATAGTTTCTTCTTAGCAATTAATTAATATGTTTAGTTCTTCTTCTATTTCTCCTGTTTCTTCTTTAATTATGTCTAGATAAACCTATTAGCTAGGTTTGTGGCTCAACCCTAGTGTGGGTAGTTGATGTGTGTTACCATCTAGGGTGAGATGGAGATTGGGTGTTTGTTATTAGGGTTAATTTTGTGTTTCAATTTCGAATTTGTGGTTGCAAACACAGATTCAAGCTTAGTGGGTCTAACTCTTCTTAAGAAAGAAAGTCCATGACCCTAAAATTGACCCAACAAGGAATTGGGATGGACCCATGAGAAATGGTAGTCCCAATTAACGAGTTAAACCTCGAAAGAGTAATTACCCTATTTGAACCCTAGTTGCTCGGTCTAATTGGCCTATCCAATTGGTCTACCAATTAGGCAAAATCGTTCTCTCCACCGAGAGGTGTGAGAATGGGTACAAATGTGCAATGGTTATAGCAAAAGCCCCAAATATATCAATCTCCCCTTAGTAACTTCTACCCGTGAACTAGCCACCTAGGTAGTGCCACGACCGTAGTACCTTTCTCTATATTAAATTCAAATTAGCAATATTCTTGTAGTTTAATTTGGCTTTGATCGTTAGTTTATAATAATAGTGATAAATACAAAAACCACAAAAATGTTAGAAGTACAATTAGAAGCACATACGCAACTCTAGGCTAGGCAGACAATACAACTCCCTTCCAAGCTCCCTGTGGAAATTCGATCCCGAACCACTATTTGGGTAAAAGCTATTGCAAACCGCTCTTCCTACCATTGTATAGTGTCGAGTTGGTAGCGATCAGTGACCCAAGAGTGGTTACTCAGACTTCACGCGCCACCTGGGTCACAATTTATACTAGAAATTTCATTGAGGTAATTCAACAAACACCTCCTGTGCATATGCCCCCAATGTACCAAAAGACCCAATTAAACCCTCATTCCTCACAAATGAACAATGTTTTTCCAACCCAACCAACATAATTTCCTCACATATCAACAATTATAACAACAGATACAACATAGATAAGAGTACCTAGATTTCTACTTTCTTAAACCTGCAATAGAAGATACAAAGAATGAAAAGAAAAGAAACAAAAATTCGAAAAGAACAAGACAAAAGAACTAAAAGAATATAGTAGAATCATGTACTTACTTGAGAACCTTGTGATGATCGGAGATCTAAGAGTGGGTGAGTAAAGAGGAGGGAGAAGAGAAGGGGATTTGGTGAAAAAGGGGGAGTTATGCGTTATAAATTGGGGAAGAGGGAGGGTTTTGTTTTGTTTTGTGTTGTTGTTTATGGTTAAGGGGAGGGGCTAAAAGAAAAAGGAGGATCTGGTAGGGTGGGGGGTTTTTATTGAAGAATAAAAACTAATTAGAGGGGTGGGTGGGGAATAAAAAAAATTAAATTTTTGATACTTTTCATCGCCAGTTCTGCAGCCAGATCCGCGGCCGCAGACAGAACATTTGTAAAGTCTGCAGTTGATCCACGGCCGTGGATTAGGCATCCAATTTTTTTTAAATTTTTTTATGTTTATGCCTACCTCCAGGACACTTACGTCACCCCAACGAATACAAAAAATCAGTGGTTTGCCTCCCATGAAGAGCCTGATTTAACGTCGCGGCACGAAGCATATTAGCGTATTTGAAGTACGCTCAACTGTGGAGGCTCGATCAAATGGGTCACTAACACTTTCTTTGCTTCCTCTATACCTACATAATATTTCAAACTATGCCCATTGACATGAAACGTGCAAGAGTCATTATTTATAGCAATCTCTACAGCACCCGTGGGGTGAATTCCAACCACACAAAAATGCCCCAACCAACGTGATTTCAATTTGGCTAGAAACAACCTTAGACGTGAGTTGTATAGGAATACCGTATCTTCAGGTTTAAAATTCCGCTCAACAATATTCCTATCATGTATCATCTTCATTCTCTCTTTGTATAATCTTGTGCTCTCAAAAGTGTGATATCTAAACTCATCAAGCTCGTGCAACTCTGTTACTCTACTTGTTCCTGTAGCTTCACTATCAAGATTCTACTATCTCTACGCCCACCAAGCTCTATGATCCAACTCTGCTGGTAAATTACATGCCTTCCCAAGCACCAACTTGTATGGCGACATGCAAATTGGAGTTTTGAAAGTGGTGCGATACACCCAAAGTTCATCATCTAACTTCCTTACCCAATCTGTTCTAGTTGCATTCACTGTTTTAGTCAACACACTGTTTATTTATCTATTCGAGACTTCTACTTTCCCACTTGTTTGTGGATAATATGGTGTGGCCACCTTGTGGTGCTCATCATACTTGTCCAACAACTTTGCAAAGGCTCGATTACAAAAGTGAGTGTCTCTGTCACTGATTATTACCCTTCTGGTGCCAAATCGGGTAAATATGTTCTTTCTCCAAAAACTAATTACCCCCTTTGCATCATTTTAGGGAGTGCTGTAGCTTCTACCTATTTGGACACGTAATCCACAGGGACGAGTATGTACTTGTTGCTATATGAGTAGATGAAGGCCCCATGAAGTCGATCCCCCATACATCAAACACTTTTACCTCCCGAATTGGGTATATGGGCATCTCATGTCTGAGGGAAATGTTCCAGTTCGTTGGAATTAGTTACAACCCTTTATCCATAGATGTGCATCTTTGAACAATGTGTCCAGTAGAACCTCAACTCCAAGACTTTTGCAGCTGTCCTAACTCCTCCGAAGTGCCCACCATATGGGGACGCGTAACGTGTTTGCAAAATAAAAGACTGGTCTATCTTGGGGATACATCTTCGGATCATGTTATCAACAAAAATCCTGAATAGATAAGGTTCATCCCAATAATACATGCAACAATCATGAAAGAACTTTTTCTTTTGAACAGAGGAAAGGTCATAAGGAACAATACCGCTTTCCAGGTAGTTTGCAATGTCTACATATCATAGTGTTTCCTTGAGACTCGTGGCTAGTAGTTGTTTATCTGAAAAAATTTCTAGAATCTCTTCCACCTCAACCTTCTTTTCAGCTCCTTCCAGCCTGGATAAATGGTCAACTATTTGGTTCTCCGTTCCCTTTCGGCCACGGATCTCCAAATCAAATTCTTGTAGCAGTAGAACCAATCGGATCAGGTGCGGTTTTGACTCCTTCTTCTAAATTAAGTACCTGAGCGCATCATGGTCAGTATAAACAATTATCTTCGAGCCTATCAGGTATGACCTCAACTTGTCAAATGCAAACGCCAGTGCCAAGATCTCCTTCTCGATCATAGTGTAATTTAGCTGGGCTCAACTCAACCTTCTACTTGCATAGTATTTTGGATGCATGATTTTATCTTTTCTCTTCCCAAGCACTACTCCCACAGCATAATCACTCACATCACACATCAGCTCAAACGGTTGCTCCCAGTCGGGGGCAACTATGAAAAGTGCCGTTACCAGTCTCTTATTTAATTCCTCAAAAGCTACCCTACAGTCATTAGAAAACACAAAAGGTTGATCTTTTTCAAGCAATTTACACAAGGGGTTAGCAATTTTGGAAAAATCTTTTATAAATCTCCTATAGAAAATGATGTGCCCAAGAAAACTTCTTATTTCTTTGACGGAGGTGGGTGGTGGAAGCTTTTCTATCACTTCAACCTTTGCACGATCTACCTCAATACCTTTACTTGACACTAGGTGCCCCATGACTATACCTTCCTGTACCATGAAATGGCACTTTTCCCAGTTGGGTACCTGATTAGTCTCGATACACTTTTTCAAAACTCGCCTCAATTTCACAAGGCAATCATCGAATGAATTCCACACCACTGAGAAGTCATCCATGAAAACCTCCATTATCTCATCTACCATATCTGTGAAGATGGCAATCATGCACCTTTGGAATGTGGCGGGTGCGTTACATAGGCCAAATGGCATTCACCGACATTTTTTCTCTATCCTCTAGGGCAATGGAGATCTGATTATACCCTGAGTACCCATCCAAGAAGCAAAAGTGAGGCCTCCCCACCAGTCTATCTAGCATCTGTTCAATGAATGGCATTGGGAAATGGTCCTTCCTGGTAGCCAAGTTCAACTTCCTATAATCCATACATATTCGCCAATTTGGGCAAACCCAGTTGCTGTTAGAGATGGGGAATATGATTCCCACATCTAACCATTTAATCACTTCCTTTTTCACCATTTCTTTCATGTTGGGTTTCAGCCTTTTTTGATGTTCTCTAGAAGGTTTGCGCCTATCTTCCAGCAGAATCTTATGCATACAGAAGGTCGGGCTGATCGATATCTGCATGGTCCACCCAATTGCAGTCTTGCACTCAGTTAGTACCTGCAAAAGTTGTTGTGCCTGAACATTTAACAAACTAGCTGAGATAATAACATGTAAAGTTGAGTCAGGTCCTAAGAATGCATACTTGAGATGAGATGGCAGTTGCTTCAGTTCCAACTTTGGTGGCTCTTCTATTGAAAGCTTAGCTAGAGGAGTTTTTCTTTCCTCTAAGTGCAAAGGCTCAAATTCAAGCTCCCTTTTCCAAAAACCTTGGCCTTCAAAAGCAAGTACCCACTCTGCCAAGTATTCACCACTAGCTTCGTCTAAGTTCATGAGACAAGCTGCTAGAGGGTCTTTAATGTTCTAAGTTTCATCTTCCTCCTCCAGGACTACATCCACTGCATCAATTAGAGAGCAATTAGCAAATTCACTTGGTCTCCGCATAGATTTCTGCACATTGAATGTTATCTCATCATCATTTAATCTCATCTTGAGCTCTACAGTTTCACAATTAATTAAGGCTCTCTAGTGGCCAAGAATGGTCATACCAAAATTATGGGAATTTCCTCATCAACCCAACAATCAAGGATGACAATGTCTGCTGGGAACACAAACTTCCCAACCTGTACCAATACATCATCTAGAATCCTAGAGGGCCTCTTCACTGTTCAGTCAGCTAGCTGTAATATCATAAACGTGGGTCTAGCTCTTCCAATGCCTAGCCTTTTGTAGATAATCAGGGGCATAAGGTTTATGCTTGATCCCTGATCACATAGTGCCTTAGCAAATGCAAAGTTGCCTATTGTGCAAGGGATTATGAAACTCCCTGGGTCAGACAACTTCTCAGCTATGGGTCTCGTCACAACAACATTGCAGGTCTGAGTTAGTGTAACTGTGGCCGAGTCTTGAAAGTCAAATTTGGGGGACATCAAGTACTTCATCATCTTTGCATAAACAGACATCTCCTTTAAAGCATCAACAAATGGAATGTTTGCCTGAATTTTCTTAAACATCTCCAAAAATTTCTTTTACTGCTCATCTTTCTGATACTTGGCCAATCTCTATGGGAATGGTGCTGGAGGTCGCTTCTTCCCTGTGATTTGGTTTTTCTCTTATTCAGGTACTGCTTCTATTGTCAGCTCCGGTGCAGCCTCAGTCTCTTTCACAAACTCTTCTTTTTTGTTGGTGTTCTCTTGCACATTCTGTACCGTCACCTCAGTTAACCCTGATAAATTATCTATCTCAATGGGTACTGGCACCAGTGTCTTAGTCGGTCTTCTTTCGCGAGTAATTTTTTGCTCTAGCTCTAAGTCTCTACCATTTTGGAGACTCACTGCCATCAGCTGCTTCGAACCCTGCTCTTTTAGATTGATTTGCGTGTTTGTAGGGAACGTCCCATGAGGACGATTATTTAGGTCCATGGAAATCTATTCTAATTGGATCTCAATATTCTTTATCGCTGACTCATGTGAATCTACTCTGTTTTCTAGTTTTCCAGTGGACCCAATAACTTGTTGCATCATTCCCTGAAGTTTAGCAAACCCATCTTCGTACCTCACAATCTGTTGTTGTGGAGGTTGTTGATAAGCCTGCTGCAGATTTAGCTAGTTGTACCCTTGTTGCCTTTGGTAAGGCATCATTTGGCCCCGTGATCACATAGACCCATGGTTACTGTTGTTATTGTACTGTTGCTGAGCTGGTCTATATTGTTGATTCTGTTGACCCTAATTCTGACCATCCTGTCTCGGTCCCCCGTAGTTGGCCACATAATTAATATTCTCCTAATATTGTTGATTATCACCTTCAGCACTCCACGAGCAGACATATGGTTGATTAATGCATGATGTACATAGACCCCCATTGATTGCATCAACTATGTGTACTTGCTGC
This sequence comes from Nicotiana glauca, assembly GCA_026770625.1. NCBI lineage: Eukaryota > Viridiplantae > Streptophyta > Magnoliopsida > Solanales > Solanaceae > Nicotiana > Nicotiana glauca. The sequence continues at coordinate 12,524 of MU724507.1, forward strand.
TTCTTGCCTAATTCTTCAACCTTTTTGGTGAGGATGCTCATTTGTATCACTAAAGTGGCCGTATTTTCAGCTATGGATTTAGCCGGGTCTAGAGCTACTGAGTGAACCACATGAGTGATTGGAGCATTTCTTGTTGTCCATCCTGAGTTTTGCGCCATTTTGTCAAATAGGATCTATCTAAGTATCTTGCTAAACAATTCTCCACCTGATGAAGCATCAACATTGGCTTTCAAAGTATCTGCTAAACCCATGTAAAATTTCTGCCCCAACATCTTCTCCGGAATACCATGATGTGGACACGTAACCATCAGACCCTTGAATCTCTCTCACATTTCGTGTAGCGTCTCAGTTGGTTTCTGTCTGAAGCTCAATGTCTCATCAATTAGTTGAGCAATCTTGTTGGGTGGATGAAATTTGTTCAAATATTGCTTGACTAATTCCTCCCAAATAGTGATGGAGTTGATGGGGAGTGAATTAAGCCAAGTTTGAGCAGCTCCCGTCATTGAGAATGGGAGAAACAACAAATGTATTACTTCCAGTGTCACATTGTGTTGTCTCTGTGTGGCAAAGATTGACAGGAAATTCTTAAGATGCTACTGAGAATCTTCAACGTATGACCCAGAGAATAGTCCCTTGTTCTGCAATAGATGTAGCATGTTATTAGTAATCTGGAATGAATCTGCTTGTATATGTAGGACTATAATAGCAGTTGCTAAGTTGTCAGTTGTAGGTTTTGCCCAGTCATATAGTGCTGGTTCGAGCACAAGAGGTGCCAGACCCTGATCGTTTGGGTCATTCATGTTGTCTCTGATGTTTGGATTATTGTCTTCCATGTCTGGATCAATGTTTTTGGTTGAGTTTTGTTTTTGTTTGCCTTTCCTGTTTTCATATTCAATGCCACGAACACTTTCTCAGGATCTGATAATGCTTCGAGCAATTCACCAGTTCTTGAGGAGTTTCTCAGCATGCACCTGTTACAACCACGACTACAAATTTTAGTAATTCAGTGGTCAGTTTAAGTTGCAGAAAATTGACTACACTAAGAATTTTTGCACTTCTTTTTAATTGCGATCAATAACACCATTAATTCCCTGGCAACAATGCCAAAATTTGATCACGCCCAACTATGCCTTATAAAAAGGACAAAGTGGTCAATGAAAATATATTTCGGTTAACAAATCCGGAGTGGAATCCCACAGGAAATTAACCTATCAATCACAACTATTGGACTCACAGAAATTCACGTATTCAATCTTCAGAGATATTTGAGTAAAAAATTGGGTGTTTATTAACTAAATATTATGTAATAAAAATGCAGCAATTAAGAACTAGCTATAACGGTTTGTAAGCAAGAATGAGAATGGTCTAAGGTTCTGATTTCCCCTATTGTCAAAATCATTTCCGCTATGTTTGTTACAAATTTGCCTAAGTTTTCTCTATCGATCATGAGCACACTAACTATCGTAAGCCTCTCCTGAGTAATTACAACAATATACTAGAAATATTCTCTAGAATTACGCTAACTGGCCTTAGTTACATCTCACTTAGATCGAACCCAAGGTTTTGTTATCCCTAATCCCACCTTTAAACCCTTCGTATTCATCCCTCATATACGTTAGGAGTGATGTTGTTCAACAACTACCTAAATATACACTCTCTCCTGAGTAGTGCATACTAAATAGACACAGCTAATTGAGGGCCCTTCAATCAATAGCAATCACAATATAGTTGAACAAATAGAGAAACTATTAGGCAAATCGATATTAACATAATGCGAAATTCATCCTCCAAGAGGTTCCATAAAATCCCTTGATTAGAGGTTTAGCTATGCATAATCATTTTCACAATCATAACGATATAATTCATCCTCAATGATAAAAGCAAGAAGAAGAAAGGTAAAAACTCTATGCCGAATCTTTCACCTTGCTTCTTGTCTGTTCTTGCCTTCCACAACACTTTAAAAACATCGATATCATTTTTTTGGGTGAGCTAGACTTCTTACAGGTCAAGGAGAGTCGTCCTAGAAATTACACAATTGACCTTGCACTATTTGGCTCCGAACACCCCTTCCGTGGCCGCGGATGGACCACGGATTTTACACAAGTTCTGTCCGCGACCGCGGACCTGACCGCGGACCTGGGTGCGGATTTGGTCCTTGCTCTTTATTCTCCTTTTCGATCGTGTTATCCTCCTATTGGCCTTACATGCTCCATATTGAATCCAAAACACTCTTTTAGCTTCCTCCTAGCTTGGAATGACTCCTACAAAGAATAAAATACTTAATTAGAACATTTTGTTATCTTTTACAATCAAACATTAATAAAGTGCAGCCAGATTAGAGTGTAAATATTAGCTAAATTGCATGATTATAATCTATTATCAACACCCCACACTTAAACCTTTTCTTGTCCTCGAGCACTTAAACCACACTCTACAACGGTCTAACTTCACTGAGCGACTACCCTAACTCGTCACACCAAGAACATTTCACAAGCATTAAGTCCAGTAGTGTAATATCTTCGCCTTAGGAGCTGGCTCTCCAAAACCACGAAATATTCCTAACTGTAATCACTTACTCCAACACAAAGGTTAAGACTCACCTTTCCTTCATGAATCAAGTACCCTTTCATAGCAAACGAGAGTGGTTCCACACACAATAACAGTTAAGAACAATTAGGAACTCGAGATAGAAAGAATTCACTCACTCTAAAAAAGAACATTCATATGCCACAAAAAATGCACCATACGCTTGCCCGTAGTGTACTACTCTACTAATCGAGCTCATTCAGTCTAAGATCAATTAGGACTTCATTTGGTTGTAATGTACGTTGGTGGATTGGTAGGAAACATTTAGGCATAAGACTGACTACACCTCTCTAAGCACTTTAATACATACACTTTAACCTCTAAGACCTCACACTTATGTCAAACCTTGACTCCACCTTCACATCATTATATCTTAACCCCAATCTTCTTTAAGCACAATTACATCAAGAGCCACCACTTATCAATGAATACCTTTTTTTTCCACAATGATACAACTATTGTTTCCCTTCTCTTTCAATTCAAGTGGCTCTTGCTTTTTCAAAACAATGCACCATTCTCCTTATTTCATTAGTTCCACTCAAAAGCCAAACGAACCACCCCACAATTTAACTTTTACAAGTTCATAACAAAGTGCTCATGAGAGGTAAAAGGTTCAATAGATGGTTAATTCAACCAATTGGGTAAGGCTTGTAATGTGGTTGCCAAAGAAATAAGATTACAGGCTCAAAAGGGTTAACTACGATACATAACAATTAGGCAGGTAAAAAATATATATCTAGCTTAACAAAGAAACACCTATATCATTTTCAAGACCGAACAAACTACTATTTCGCTTTGTAAACACACCGGGCAAGTTCTAGGCATCCAATGCAGTGCACAAAATACAACAATCCTCACACACATGGCACATGAATTGCTCCAGGTTGGATCATCGAAATGCTCTAGTCGGAGTACTTAAGCCAAATGAAGAACATACAATTTAAGGCACTCTAATAAGAATCAACAACTGTTCCTGAGCGTCACACTAAAGTATCTACTGTATTCAAGGCATAATAACGTTAAGGGATCCTTCTTCCATATCAACCCTTATCCCAGAAGTACCTAATTAAAAAAAAACTAACTAACCCGGTTCAAACAAAAACCCTTGGAAAAGAACCCCGGTCAAAAGAAAAATAAGGGGTAATTGATACGCTACCTACAAAAGAAAATCTTGTTTTTCGTATATCGACTTAGACCCTCAAGAAACCCGTCGAGTGATGTCTGTCGTTGGGACAAGTCAAGAATATGAAATTTTCACACATTTAGACTACTAAACAAAAACCAAAATCAAACTAACCAAAGATTACAATCAAATTAACCAAAGACTACCATCAAATAAGAATCAAGCTACATTCCTATATATACACAACATACCAACGAAGTAACCCCCAATCCACATTTAAAAAAATGTCATGTCCTCATGTCATAAAATAGAAAGTAATACGAGGAAAAGGAATTTCCTTGGAAGATCAGTCTTGATCAGAGACAGTGCCGGGGTCTAAGTGACACGCCCTCCCCAGTGCACGCAACCAGCCCATGATTTTCTTCTTTGATTTAGCATTTTGGGTGGCAAAGTCATCAACTATAGTCCCCAAGTTTGTGACCATAGTATGCAGCCCTGCCAATTCTTGCTCTAAGGGGGCCAGTCGTGTAACCCGACAACCCCAAATGGCCCTTCGGCTTCCGCAACATGCTCATGGGAGGGCGACTCAGCTCCCACTTCATCCTTCTCATCATCTCCCTCATCGGATGCCTCAAAATCCTCACTATCAGTTGAACTAGCTGCCACCGTCTCTTTCCCAATGGTCACCTTAGAAGCCCGGAACATTGTGTCTTTCTTCACCTTGCCGTCTACATGGGGCTTCTCTGACACCCCTACAGCCCGACACAATCTAGTGACTAGAGATGGAGAGAATAACCCATACCTCCTCAGTGTTGAACGGATAAACCTCTCCGAGTGAATAACCTTGGCCACATCAAAATCGTGGCCATTCATTAAGCACCAGATCAAAGCAGCTCGCGGTCCATTGACTTCAGTGGTGTTGTGGGATGGCAGAAGTCAACTGTTGATAATGTACAACCAATACTTACCTTTAAAGTTGAGTTAGGCAGAGTGCAACTTCAATCTTTAAACAACCCACAGTACCTCCTTGTCTGGTTTACAGATAGTTTGGAAAAATAATTACTAATTTGTGGGTTCTCGCTTGTAAGTATCATAGTAATCCACCTCCCCAGTAAATGCAAGCAAGCGATATACTCTACTGATAGCTTTAAACGAGGCATTCATCCTCTTCCGTCGCACAACGCAAACGTGATCCTCATGTTCGGGACAGTTGGCATAGAATTCCCTAATAAGAAACAAGTTACCTTCCTTCGGCTCCTCAAAGAAGATGTCGAGCTTGTTCCTAGTCAGCTCCCTATACATATTGGGGCACTCAACCTGGAGGGAACCCCTTTCAACTCTCTGTTCTGGTACCGGCTTTCTGATACCCTTTTCACCAAAACGGTCTTGGGCAACTCTGGAGACAAACCGGGTGCTATCAAACTGCCCTGAACTGGTTGATGCCCGTGCCCAAGACGAACCACCGGTAGTGCGTCTCTTCTTTGAAGATCTCATTATAACTACACGACAACCATTATTCAATAATTAGCGGAATAGGTGGCTGATAAGTAGGATTTCAACGTATTTTATGCCCCAACTTGCCTATGCTTTGAGTATAATTTGCTACAAAATAGTCCCAAAATGCTCATAGGTTGTGCTTGATTGTAGGTTTGAGCGACAAAGTGACTGAAATGCCAAAGATCAGCTCAAAATGGAGTGAAACCTGCTCAAGTATCAAAGGCCAAGTAAAGTGATGGAAAAAGAGCCTAGTGAGGACCGCACAAAAGTGCACGTGGCCGCACTAGGAGATTCAGAGAAGTGTATATTTAAGGCTTTCACCATGCAGCCGTGGTTGGATTTATGCAGCCCCCGTTCAGCTCATGCGGCTGCGCCACTTTGTCATGGTGCCTGCGTGAAGAGATTCAGAGAGATGCCAATTTGGGTCTAGAGCAAGCCACGCGGCCGCGATCACACTCATGCGATCTGCGCCAGAGCTCCTGCAGCCGCGCTGCACTTTTACACGGTCCGCAGTCTTCAACTTTAGAGAGTTAAAAGTCATGAGTTAAGGAGCCAACGCGGTCGCGCTGACCTTGTAGGGGTATTTTTGTCCAGTTTTTCCAGCAACTATAAATAGAACATTTTACCATTAGAATATTGAGCTGCGCTCGTGAGAATCGAAGTTTTAGCCTATTTTGGCATTTTAGCATTAATTTCTCAATAGATTCTTGTAGTTTCTTCTTAGCAATTAATTAATATGTTTAGTTCTTCTTCTATTTCTCCTGTTTCTTCTTTATTTATGTCTAGCTAAACCCATTAGCTAGGGTTGTGGCTCAACCCTAGTGTGGGTAGTTGATGGGTGTTACCATCTAGGGTGAGATTGAGATTAGGTATTTGTTATTTGGGTTAATTTTGTGTTTCAATTTCGAATTTGTGGTTGCAAACAAAGATTCAAGCTTAGTGGGTCTAACTCTTCTTGAGAAAGAATGTCCATGACCCTAAAATTGTCCCAATAAGGAATCGGGATGGAGCCATGAGAAATGGTAGTCCCAATTAATGGGTTAAACCTTGAGAGAGTAATTACCCTATTTCAACCCTAGTTGCTTGGTCTAATTGGCCTACCCAATTGGTCTCGAGAGAGCCAATTGGGCAAAATCATTCTCTCTACCGAGAGGTGTGAGAATGGGTACGAATATGCAACGGTTATAGAAAAAGCCCCAAATATATCAATCTCCCCTTAGTAACTTCTACCCGTGAACTAGCCACCTAGGTAGTGTCACGACCCTAGTACCTTTCTCTATATTAAATACAACTAAGCAATATTCTTGTAGCTTAATTTAGCCTCGATCATTAGTTTATAACAATAGTGATAAATACAAAA
>MU724509.1:0-15310 GCA_026770625.1 Nicotiana glauca
GAATCCAGTTAGGCATTTGAAGAAAGCAAAAGTGGAGATGCACCACCCTCAAAAGCCACGAAATCCAGTGACCTTTGAGGAGTTTTTACCAAGTTGGTTCTGCACGAAGATTTCCCATGAGGGCATTGATGCCTCTTATTGCCATGCTGACAAAGGAGAAGAAAAGAGTGATGACCTACCGTTGGCACCATCTTCGGAAAAGCCCATCGAGTCTACTCCTCAAGAAGTTAATGCTTGTGAGGAGAAGGTCACGTTCACAAATGACGATCTTTTGCTAGGTAACACTCCTCATTACCGCCCATTGTACTTGGTTGGCTATATGCGCGATGAAAGGGTAAACCGGATTTTGCTTGATGGAGGATCCTCAGTGAACATTTTGACAATCCATACTGTGAAAGAACTTTGTATTCCCATGAACGAATTCTTAGAAAGTCGTGTGATGATCCAAGGATTCAACCAAGGAGGGCAAAGAGCCATAGGCGCGATCAGGCTGGGAATCAATATTGAAGATATGCAATCAAGTGCATGGCTGCATGTGATCGACGCGAAGACTTCATACAATGTTTTGCTTGGGAGGCCTTGGATACATGANGATAAAGTAGTTCTATATACCTACCATCAATGTTTAAAATACTATGAAGGTAAAGTCGAGAAGACGATAGTTGCTGATGATGAGCCATTCACCGAGGCTAAGTCACACTTCACTGATGCAAAGTTCTAGTTGAAGAACCGCATTGTGAAGGAGATGAAAGCTGATGATGGCATGAAAAGCACGAATAAATAGCCCTCAACTAAAAGAGAAGAGGCGACTACTGGTAAAGCTAAAGCTGCTAGTAAGGAGGTACAACCCAATGTAAATAAATCTTATGGAGGGAATATTACGTCTTATGGAATGAAAGTAAGTCTGGCGCTCCAATATATCCCTAAAAGGAAGAAAGATGAAGGTGAATCATCTAATAGCCAAGCTAACACGCTAAAAGAGTTAACTCTTCCGGTCAAACGAATTGAGGCAGTAAAGTCGTCTTCAATGCTGCTTGCAGAGTTTGTAGCCCAAAATCATTTGCAGAATGTGGCACTTCCTACAAAGCGAACAGATGAAGGTTTTGATCCTAATGCTTACAAGCTATTTGCAAAAGCTGGATACAATCCCAATGAGCCATCAAAGTTAGGGAAGCTCCCATCTGAAGCTGCAATGAGGCAACCACGTGAAGGTCTAGGATACAAGCAACCGTCACCAGTACGCATCTCAATAAGAAGGACGAGCAGCAACTATATCACTGAAGAAGATAAAGCAGCCGCTTCTAATAAGCCTTCTATCTTTGATCGACTTGGAAAACCACCCGTGAGGGCCTCCGTGTTTGAAAGATTGGGTTCACTAAAGAAGGGGAACAAGTTCCGGAGAAATTTTCAAAGCATAAGAACACTCGCTTCACCCAAAATCCAGGAGATCTCCAAGGATTTCCAAAGCTTGGTTCCTTCTAGAATGAGGCGANTAATGGAAGATAAGAATTGGAGCATGTTTCACCGTGTTATCACATATCTTTCAATGACGGTGACCCTCAAGAAGATGAAGATGCGAAAGATGCTCCACCTGAACTTGAAGAAGGAGTGAAGACGACAGGTGATGCCTTAAAAGAAGTCAACCTTGGGACCGATGAAGAACCAAGACCCACCTACCTAAGTGCTTTACTTGAAGCTGATGAAGAGAGTGCTTATATTGAGTTACTCAAAGAGTTCAGGGATATCTTCGCTTAGAGTTACAAAGAGATTCTTGGCTTGGACCTGAAAGTAGCAGTCCATCACCTTGCAGTCAAAAATGGTGCTCGACCTGTTAAACAAGATCAAAGGCGCTTTAGGCCGGACTTGGTTCCCCTAATTGAAACTAAAGTTAACAAACTCATTGAAGCTGGATCTATTCGGGAAGTTAAATACCCAACATGGGTTTCAAGTATTGTCCCTGTAAGGAAGAAGAATGGCCAGATTCGAGTATGCGTTGACTTCAGGGACCTCAATAATGCGTGTCCCAAAGATGAATTCCCGCTTCATATTCCAGAGCTGATGATCGATGCTACTACTGGTTACGAGGCAATGTCTTTCATGGACGATTCGTCGGGCTATAACCAAATTCGCATGGCACTTATGCTATGGGATACTTCCAGAAAATCCGAGGAAAAGGACTGAAATCCGTCGTCGTGCACCTTTCTTCCTTTACTACAAAGATACCCTATACAGAAGATCATTCGAGGGAGTACTCTTGCGATGCTTAGGGGAAGATGAAGCACTCTAAGATTTGCAAGAAGCACATTATGGGGTATGTGGGTCACACCAGTCTGGGCCAAAGCTGCACTTCTATATAAAAAAGATGGGATATTATTGGCCAACGATGGTAAAAGATTGCTTGGACTACGCTCAAAGATGCAAGGCTTGTCAATTCCATGCGAATTTTATTCATCAACCTCCTGAAGTGTTGCACCCGACTGTTGCATCATGGCCATTTCACGCTTGGGGATTGGATGTTGTTGGACCACTGCCAAAGTCCTCTGGTGGGCACCTATACATCTTGGCTGCAACTGACTACTTCTAAAAATGGGCTGAAGCTGTTGCTCTTAAGGAGGTAAAGAAGGAAATTGTTGCAAGTTTAATCCGAGTAAACATTATTTATCGTTTTGGCATTCCTCGTTACATAATAACGGATAATGGAAAGCCATTCGATAATAGGTTGATGAACAAGATTTGCGATCTCTTTGGTTTCAAGCAACGTAACTCTTCGATGTACAATATTGCCGCAAATGGTCTAGCTGAGGCATTCAATAAGACTCTATGCAACTTGTTAAAGAAAGTCGTCTCCAAATCCAAACGAGATTGGAATGACCGTATGGAAGAAGCTCTATGGGCATATAGGACGACTCACCGCACGCCAACACAGGCGACTCCTTATTCACTCGTTTATGGAGTCGAAGTCGTCTTGCCACTTGAGCGTCAAATACCTTCGTTACGACTGGCTATTCAAGAAGGGATCACTGATGAAGAAAATGCTCGACTTCGGTTAGCAGAGTTGGAAGCTCTTGATGAAAAGAGATTGGAAGCTCAACAGAGTCTTGAATGTTATCAAGCTAGATTATCTCGCGCCTTCAATAAAAGAGTTCGCCCGAGATCCTTTCAAGTAGGAGATCAAGTCCTTGCCGTACGAAGACCCATAATTACTTCCCATAAACCTGTAGGGAAGTTCACTTCAAAATGGGATGGACCATATGTCGTACAAGAAGCTTACTCAAGTGGGGCTTACAAGCTGGTTGATGCAGATGGTATGAGGATCGGCCCTATCAATGGCAAGTTTTTGAAGAAGTATTACCCTTGAAGTGCCACGCTCCTTGATGCACGAGCCTAAACTGCATGTTGCTATACTCCTGGCTCGCATGAGTCTAAAACTGTGTATGGCCCCTATGTAAAAAAAAAAGTCCGCTAGGTTGAAAATTTCGAAAGAGGCGATCTAGGAAAAAGTTAGGACACAAAAAAAAGAGTCTGCTAGGTTGAAAATCTCGAAAGAGGAGGCCTAGGCAAAATTTAGGACGTAAAAAAAAAAATTCTACCCATTTTGAACTACGGTATGACTTGATCCTTTTCACCAAGGTACGTAGGCATCTTAGAGTTTCAATCTAAGTCCAGTCGCATAAGTTCAAAAGATACATGTTGCCCCGATTGTTGTTCGAATAAAGTATGAAGGAATGTAAGATCAAGCTGAAATGTCATCCTCCTGTTGAACTTTGATTTCACTCGATTTAAAAGGGGCAACCCTCCATAGTAAATTGATATATTCAATGACCGATTTTAGAAGGATGTCAAATATTTGCATTGAAGTCCAGGGATTCTCTATGTCTTCGGGTTTACCAAACCTTCAAGTTTATTGGTCTCCGAGTCCGCCCTCTGCCTTAAAAAAAAGGGGAAGAGAAACGAGGCGTCAAAAGGAAACATAAGTATAAGGAAGTGATTGCTTGGCGCAACGTTTCAAAATTTAGTGAGATTTGAACCCCAAGATATTTGTAAGAAGATGGCTCTTAAATTTAGATTTATGGCAAGTAAGACGTCTTCCGATCTCGAGGCTTCCATATCAAGATACAAAAAGTTTGGCAAAGTCGCGCAAATCTAAAGTTTTCAACGTGGTGGAACCTGAAGTTGATTTCAAAATATTATCTTGGACGATTCCAAAGTTGTTTGATTAAAATTTTTGGATATATTCTATATCTTTAAGTCTAGTTTTCAATAAATAAAACGGTTCATAATTTTGACGCTCCTACACCAAGATATGAATTGTTTGGTGAGACTGCGCAAATCTGAAATTGATAGTGTGGTGCAATATAAAGTTAATTTCAAAATATTATCTGGGACGATTCTGAAGTTGTTTGATTGAGAATTTTGGATGTGTTCTAGATCTTGAAGTCTAGGTTTCTTGAAATCAAACGGTTTGCAATTTCGATACTTCTACACCGAGATATGAATTATTTGGTGAGACTGCACAAATCTGAAATTTTCAACATGGTGAAATCTAAAGTTGGTTTTAAAATATTATCCGGCGCGATTCTGAAGGTTTTTGATTCTGAGTATTGGATATATTTTAGATATTGAAGTCATCAAACAATTCATTATTTGGAGTCTCCCACGACAAGATATGAATTATTTGTTACAAGCACGTAAAGCTGAAAATTATGCGACTAAGATAAAAGTCGAACAATATAAAGCAAAAGAGAAGCTGAAATATTTAAGTCCGTTTGTCTTCAAGTTGAAGTCTTCAAATTCGCTGATCTTCAAGTTGAAATATTTAGGCCCTCCAAGTCTCAGAGTTTAAGTCTTCAAGTCCGTTGGTCTTCAAATTTGCCGATCTTCAAGTTGAAATATTTAGGCCCTCCAAGTCTCAAAGTTGAAGTCTTCAAGTTCGTCGGCCTTCAAGTTTCAGTCTTCAAATTCGTCGGTCTTAAAGTTGAATTGTTTAAGCCCTCCGGATCTTCGAGTTGAAGTCCGCAAAGTCCGCCAAATATTCAAAGTTTTCCAAGTGTTTAAGTCGATGTCGTCTTCGAGTTGAAGCTTTATAACTTTCCAATCTTAATGTGGACATATAATTCCCTTTGCACCTTAAGTTGGCCTCTTTGAGAGTTTGTCTTTAAAAGTAACTATAACTTTTCAATCTTAAGGTGTTCATATGAGTCCCTTTGCATATTAAGTTGGCCTCGCCGATAGTCGAGCCACGTTGAGAGTAGTCTCTCCGATAGTCAGGCCGTTTTGAGAGTAATCTCTCTGATAGTCAAGCCACATTCTGTGGCCGTTTTGAGAGTAATCTCTCCGATAGTCAAGCCACATTCTGTGGCCGTTTTGAGAGTAATCTCTCTTATAGTCAAGCCACATTCCGTGGCCGTTTTGAGAGTAATCTCTCCGATAGTCAAGCCACATTCTGTGGTCGTTTTGATAGTAAACTCTCCGATAGTCAATCCATATTCTGTGGACATATAAGCCTTCCAATCTTAAGGTGGACATATGAGTCCCTTTGCACCTTAAGTTGGCATCTCCGATAGTCGAGCCACATTGAGAGTAATCTCTCCTATAGTCGGGAAAGGATGAGTACCCATCCCCTCAGACCTTAAGACCGCCTTCTTCGTGCGTGGATCATCTTGTTGAACAAGAACATATCTTTCTCGCTTGACCTAAAAAAAAAAAAAGAAAAAGACGATAGAAAATACATTGAAGAAAAAAATTACCTCGGGATTGCCTCCTACTAGCTAAAACACGTAGCCAAGGCAGCTTGTAGACGCCACAATTCGATGCTTAATGAACACATGGGCATGGGGTTTATATAGATCTTCAATGCAGCTGGTTGGGAGGTGAGGACTCGATGTGGGATCACCTGAAATCAATTACCAAAAGGGATTTGGAATTGCTTAGGCGGCTGAAATAATTAGTGTTGGAGATGGAGTCAAAGTGTAGTCTTCAAGATTTAATATTCATTGTTTTAATCCTAAAGAGATTCGGATACATGTACTGGCCGAAATAAGTAGTGTTGGAGATAGAATCAAAGTGTAGTCTTCATTTAATCCTTAAGAGATTTGGATACATGTATCGATGTACTGCACTAATACTACACATGAGACAATAATGATTTTCAATTGAAAGAGAGGTTTATTTTACTAGATGGCAAAATGGAACGTTAGAGAGCAACTACATTGTTCAACGTGATTGAAATTTGAAACTTTGGTGTTTTGTTTTACGTGAAAATAAAGAGAAAAAGATGTTGCTCCATAATACTTCAAGCCTAGTCTTAAAGCTTACACCTGCCAAGTCTTGAAGTAGGAGGCATTTGTAGGCATGTAAATTTTATTAAAATTAAATCCATGAAATAATTTGGACTATATTTTAAATTCAAGATATATTAGTCCAAATAAATATATGGGCTAATATAATTGAATTATATAAGTTCAATATATATGGATTAAATAAGTCTTAATTCATTGGGCTAGCCCATTTAATTGGGCTAAAGTGATGAGCCCACTTTATTAAGCCCAAGATGTTCATCTTCCTAGATGCCCAGTTTGGTGATACGTGTAAAATGACGTGGCGCGCCAAGTCAAGCAGAAGAGCCAATAGGATCATGTCACGTATCAAGATGACAAGGCATGCCCAGTCACACTGAAAGGCCAATGAAATCGCGCCATGTGTGCAAGTGACATGTTCTGGCCAATCAAATGCTGCCATGTCATACTTCAATTTGATTGGTCGGAAAGAGTTTGTTCTTATCACAACTCTTCCCTTCCACAACTATAAATAGGGGTCTTCATAACTCAGAAAAGACACCAGAAGTTATAACAAGAAGCAAGAAAGAGCTCGTGGATCAAACGCTACAAATTCCTCCACAAGTTTCAAGCTTCAAGTTTAAGTTCAAGAAATCAAGTTCAAGCTCAAGAACGAAGAAGAAATCAAGTTCAAGTTCAAGAACGAAGAACAAATCAAGGTCAAGTTCAAGCAATCAAGCTCAAGCTCAAGAACAAGATCATCGTTCGTGACAACAAACATAGATTCAAGATCAAGCTCAAAGGCCCTTGAATTTATTTACTAATGAAGAGAAGAATCGGAGGATTCATAGAGATTGTAACACTCAAATATTCAAAATAAAATACAACGATTGTTGTCATATTTTCGGTCTTGATTTTATTTTCTCGAACCAAATTTATTGTCTACACTTTGTAAATTGATTAATTATGTACTTCAACAGGTATGGCTATTGGTGTATGTGCTTCTCACAAAATCGCCGACCGTGCCACGTTGTGCACCCTCTTCAAAGCGTGGGCAGTCATTGCTCGAGCCAACCCTAGTAATTCATGTGTGGACATTCCAGAATTTGTTGCTGCTTCAACATTTTTACCAGAACCTATTCCTCATGTTTCTCCCAACTGGTCTAATATCGTTGAATCATCCAAAGCCTCTGTTGGTAATCAACATGTAACTAAAAAAATTTCCTTTGATGTATCTGCTATAGAGTCACTCAAGGCTAACCTCGTGAGCGACGACGCTGTGTTAAAGCCCACACGCGTCGAAGTCGTGTCTGCCGTGATGTGGAAGTGTTTCATGACAATATCAACAAAAACAAGAACATCGTCGCACTTGTTGTACAACGTCAATATACGAAAGCGGCTTGTCCCCCCCTGCCTAATCACTGTGTCGGAAACGTTGTTGCAATGACCACGGCATACAAAGGTGAGAACGATGGTTGTGATTTATCCACCCTTGTTTATTGTATTTGAAAAGGAATTTCAGAATTGAGTTCCAAATATGTGGATAAATCGAGACAAGATGAGGCAATCTGGGCCATTCCCCAACACAACTTGGAACTAGGACTTGCATTTGTTGGAGGGCAGATAGAGTTATACATTAATAGTTGGTGTGGCTACAAATTTTATGATGTTGATTTTGGTTGGGACAAACCTTATTATGGGTTAGTCCAATCGACCTGCCTGCTGTCAAGAATTTTATTCTACTGATGGATTCAAGAGATGGTGGAATAGATGCGTGTATTTAAAGGAGAAAGACATGAAAGTTTTTGAGCAAGAACTTATTGACCAGCTAGCAATTGGATCTGCTAAATAGTTGAAGAACATGTTGTCAAGGGTCGTTATGGGTGTATTTGGTAAGAAGGAATTTTTATAAAAAAAATAAGTAATTTTATGATAACTAAAAAATAAAAACTATTTTTCTTGAAAAATATTTTTCATTAAAAAGGAAAAAAATAACTTTCTTCGTTTGTGTTTTTCTCTGTTAGTCAATTTGAAATAATTTCTAAATTTTAGAAACTGTTCTAGTATAATAAAGTTTCTTCTGCAATAAAGTTCAAAAATATTTTCCATTCTTACCAAGCACACGTTATATCTACTTTGGTTTCTTTTGAAAAATTTGTTCCTTCCCTAAGTATACAAGTGCAAGACCTTGTGATACGGACTAAATAAAGTTAGACGCGCTTTGAGAATTCATATGTACAATTTCAATAGTTTGGACTTCGGGATTGTGACACTATTGTTGTTGTTTTTATTGTCTTTGAACAAAATCTAAATAAAGCATATATCTATTTGAGCTTTTAAATATGGATTCTGAAAAGGAAAGCTCATATCTATCTATATCATATCAAACTATATTATAAGTGTAAAGATTTGTCACGACCCCAAACCAATCATCGTGATGACTGTCACACCTCCTTTTTTATACACCTTACCCCGAATGATCATGTATAAGGGAGTTTTTCCATTTAAAGTGACATTATTCGAAATTGAATTATTTTATTTTTGAGTCGCCACTTGGGATAGGATTGGCTTTTGGTGTCCCAAGTCACCGGTTTAATTTGAATCCCAAATTGAGAAAAATTTCGACTTCCCAGTTGGAGTCTGCGAACCAGAAATTATGAATAAGGAATTCTGTTGACCCGAGGGAAGGTGTTAGGCACCCCCGGATCCCGTAGTTCTAGCACGGTCGCTTAAATTATTATAAATGGCTAAAATCTAATTTCTATACATGTTATCCTATAGTGCAATTTTAAAGGTTATTTACCGCTTTTAATTAAATTTTTAAAGAAAGTGAACGTCGTTTAAAAATATATTTTTGGATCACGTCACATGAAATGCACCCGGATCCTCGACACATTTTTATCCAACGTTTTGGGATTTGGATTTGGGTTGCATGAAATGCACACCCGTATTTAGGAAGGTAGAATTATTAAAAAGTGCGCCTAAAGCGACTAACATGTTATTATATTTGCGGGAGGCCGTAAAATTCGCTAAATGGCACGTCCCGAATTCTAAGTATTTTAGCATAAGCATTCAAAGAGGGCCACGCAATTTATGGGTTTCATTTGGCGTAGCGTACCTCGTTTTATTTTTAAAGGCCAACCTAGAGCAAACTATTATTTTCTATTGAATTTGTCTCTAAAGGACTTAATTATTAGTTAAGGAATCTGGGCCCTCAAACTCAAGTCCACATCCAAACAAGAAGAAAATCCCCTTAGTTCAAATGTGCTACCTAGCTCGAGAAGCCCAAAATTATCAAATATTTTTAAACTTTAACTTAACAGCTTGACCGATGGGATAAGGCCTTCAGTAACTTGGGCTTCAAAATCAACCCAAAATGCATTCAACTTCCGGAATTGGGCTTCAGCATCAGCCCAGTGGTGAATATACTAATCCTGGGACTAACATGAGACAAATTGTCTACTGGGTAATCAGACCAGGCGTTGGGTCCAATCTCATAGCCCAAATGACATGAGCCCAATCGAAATCGATATCAGTATATCCAGGATCTTAATAGTTTCCGATTTACCAACTCATCCGCATTTTAGCATTAAACCATGATGAATTTTATTTACATGTCAATTTAAACTCAAATAAGGAATTAACACTTGATCGAAATTCTGATAGTTCTTTAGATTTAATTCACGTGCTTGTAACATTATAAACTCGAAATAGAAATTTAATACTGGAAATCATAATTGGTTCCTGAACCAATTTCAAACAAACAAAATGATGTTGAGACTGCATCCAGCAATCATTTAACAGGCACTCCTAAACAATTGATAAGCGAGGCCAATATCATTAAGCTATCAACCTGAGCTTCAAACTACGACTATCTTAATAGTTTAGATTAAAACTGTCCACAACCAACATCACACTCATAATGTACATGTAATTCTGAAAAATAGTCCCTCGTACAGTCCAATTAAACAGTTATAAGGCTAACAAACTGATTTCTAACAATTACACACATCAATTCTAATTTAGTTACAAAACGAAGATTCATCCAATTATGAAAAAGCAGTAGGACTACAGGAGACTAATTCAGCATGAGAAGTTGTGCATGGCTTTTATTCACTTTTAAAC
This sequence comes from Nicotiana glauca, assembly GCA_026770625.1. NCBI lineage: Eukaryota > Viridiplantae > Streptophyta > Magnoliopsida > Solanales > Solanaceae > Nicotiana > Nicotiana glauca. The sequence goes on from MU724509.1 coordinate 10,401, forward strand.
GGAGTTATACAGAAGGGCAGTAGCAGAATGAGTACCTGAAAATTGAAATATAACAAGAAAAGGAGAGATCAGCAGCAGTGGTGAGGTAATAACAGTTTTAAACAGCAGGTGACAACAACAACAATTTCAGCTTGGGATTCAGCAATGAAAAACCAGTAGGCAAACCAAAATTGACTCGAGCAAACCAAATTCAGCTTGAAATTGACACAGGAGTCCTTAAAACCACAATTATTGAACAAACCAGGAAATCTAAGCTACTTTGACCTTAAGTAAACTACAAATTTGAGGTAGGAGCTAGAATTTGAAAATGAACTAAGGACTACAGCAGAATAGCACTGTTTTTGGAGTTTTTGTTATTTTTTTTTGAACTTTTGAAGAATAGAGATTGAACTTCAGTTGCTTGCTTTTGGATTTTGAATTTCAAACTTCAGAGATTCGAAGTGGTAGAGGTTTTTCTGGGGGGATTTTTCAGAGCTGGAACTTTTGGGAATTTTTCAGGGTTCAAACTTGTGAAAGAAGGCAGGGGTACTGCCTTTTATAGGCAGAAATGGGGGGAAGCTTCTAGATTTCATTTACCCATTTCCCCCTCTTTTATTTTCAGTTTTTATTAGTTAAACCTTCATTTTTGACTTGTTTCTCAAGTTACTGCTCTAAGTTTCTGAAATTAGAACTAAGGCCCTATTGTAGAAGGTTCTAGAAGATTCTAGCTTAAACTACAGCATTCCCATCCATTTCTAAATACCTAAACTACCCCTGAACCTAATTTGAAATTACTAACCTAATAATTAACCAAACCTCAAGCTTCTTTACCTTAGTTACAGATTAACAGCTATAACCAAATAGTTGAATTAATAAAAATCTAACTAATAGCAACCAAGGAACAAATACTAACAATCAAAATCAGATACTAACTAACAGGGTTGACCAAAACCAATTAAAGAAATTAAAGCCTATGTTAAACACTGAATCAAAACATATTTAAACCAAAGGTTAAACTAATATCAAAAATTACTAAAACATGATTAATCAAAACAAAGTGACCAAATAATGACTAAACAAGATCAGAATAAAAAAAAATAGAAAAAGTGACTAAAGAAAAACCTACTAATTTTGGCTAAAACAAATACTAAAACAGGATTAAAATAAGAAAGGAAAAATGACAGAAGTACCTTAGTTAATAAGAATGTGCTTCTGTCCAGGCTTTTGCAAAATCCGGACTGAAACTATCCTGAATCGTGTGTTTTCATGAGAAACACAAGATTAAGGACTATTAAAGTCCAAAATCGAATGAACTCTGGACTTTTGAAAAATTAGGGTTTTGGGGTCGACGTTCGATCTGAAATTCAAATCGTTTGAGGAAGATTTGAAGCTTATTGATTGTAGATTCAGAAGGAGAGGGGTGAGGAGAAGCCTTGGTGTAAATTTGGACTGGTTTGGGGCGGCGGCGGCGACACTAACTTTGAATATTCGAAGAGTTCCGATGACCTTCGAGGAAAACTAGTGGTGGCACGGGCATGAAGAGAACAAGGCGGAGCTTTGGTGTTATTTTGAAGGCAGTTGGAGCTCCGTCGCTGCCGTGGGTGATTTCCGGCGGCGGTTCACGGCGGAAGACGGTGAGGGTTAGGGATTTTGGCGTGGGGTAATGAGAGATGACGGATTGGGGGTAGGGGGCTTCAACCGTTTTATACTAAGTAATCCCTAGTTCTGAGCCGTTAGATCTAGTATCCTCGACGACTCAAATCTATCCTTATCTATACGACGTCGTTTAGAATTAAAGGGGGGCAGGACGGATTTAGGTGTAAACTGGGCTGGGTGTTTGGTCCTATTTTGGGGGTTTCTGGCTTTGGGCTGATGAATTGCCATGGCCCAACACAACCGCCTAAAATTCTTTCTTTTTAATAACTTTTTTTTTTCTTCTTTTCTTCCTTTTCTTATTCACACATTTTTTAGATTTTATTAAGTACAAAATTAAAAATAGACAAGACCTGGTTTAATCTCCAAAACTAATTAATTCTCAACAATTAAACAAATCATAGTTTAAAAGGAAAACTTAAAGAAAAATCAAAATTAAAAGTAAAACAATGCAAAGGACTATTTTTAATAATTTTTTCTTATTTTTAATGATGTTAATTAATCTAAAAATCTAGAATTAGGTCCTAAATGCAAGTATGCTATTTTGTAATTTTTTTTTCATTTTTATGACAACTAAAAATGCACGCAAAAATGCAAACTAAACATAATCATGAATTAATTCCTAAAAATTCAAATACTAAAGGAAAAATTCTAATTTTAATGAATTCTATAGGAGTAATTTAAGTGCGTCAAAAATGATATGCTCACAGCTGCCCCTCTTTGCTCGAAGACACGAAGGGTTTTCGGGCAAAGATAAATGAGCAACATGAGGGATTTTTGCCTGCTCAGCACTACAGGAGAAGCATTTTGAAAACCGTCTGACCCAACCCTGCTTCAAAGGTTGCCTACATATCCTTGGCTATAAAGGAATCAGGTCAGTGTAGTTCTGGAAGGTTTGGTAGCTAGGACTACCAAAAGTTGTGATTTCACTGTTGTTGCTGCTGCTACTGCTAGCTGACCTCTTTATTACACCTAAAGGAAAATCAGAGCTAAGCTAGCTATGTCTATCAACTATGAGTTACAAGATTCCTATCTATAATTCTCTTGAGATTTGATCTTGAGTCTTATCTGATTTTGCTGTGGACTCCGATCTAAATCTTGATGCTCGCAAGTTGTAGGTGTCGTTTCTTTCTGCAGCATTGGGTCAAAATAGGATCGGCGGAGTTTGTGACTTCAATCAAATTTTGAGCAATCCGCACCCTTGTTTGTTTCACATTTGAGTTCATCTCTTTTGTTCTTTTCTTCTTTTCTTTATTCTGGATTGAGACTCATTCCATTGGTCATCTTGCACCCTATGTCTTGAGGTCAACCTACTTAAGATACCAAAACAACAAACGAACGAAATTTTCTGCCCCAATTTTCACTAGGAAAATTTCGTGAGTTAGTTGTGACACATATCTAAGCGATCAAATCAGGATTGTGTATCCTTGTGAATGAATCCAGGTTGTGTTGGGAAGTGACCGGGTTATGACGGAAAAGAAAAAGGTCCTCGGTTTATGCTGGGACAGAAAGAAAAAGCTCCTTTGGTTATGCCAGGGAGATCTACGGGTTATGCCGGGATTGAAAAGAAAAAGGCCCCTTGGGTTATGCCAGGGGGATTCACGGGTTATGCCAGGGTTTGGAAAGAAGAAAAAGCTCATTGGGTTGTGCCAGGGAGATCCTCGGGTTATGCCGGGATTTGGAAAGAAGAAAAAGCTCCTTGGGTTATGCCAGGGAGATCTTCGGGTTATGCCGGGATTCGGAAAGAAAAAGCTCTTTGGGTTATGCCAGGGAGATCCATGGGTTATGCCGGGATTTGGAAAGAAAAAGCTCCTTGGGTTATGCCAGGGAGATCCTCGGGTTATGCTGGGATTTGAAAAGAAAAAAGCTCCTTGGGTTATGCCAGGGAGATCCACGGGTTATGCCGGGATATTTAAGGAATGGGGTCCTATGCTACCATGATTTGTTTTTCTTTTAGGATTTTCATTTTCATTTCTTTTCTTCTTTTTCCTTGTTTTTTCCTTTTCTTCTTATTTTCTTCCTTTTATTTAGTAAAACGCATGAAATAATTTGGGGGAAAACTTCCCTTTTGGTCGGTTCCCTACTGCAAAGCTGTTTCAGCGCTTGCGCATTTCTTTTCTCTTTTTGGATTGCACCTGCTTCTTCCATGGTTGCTTTGAATTAAACCTATTTTCAACAAAGAACAATTTGTTAGTTTGAAACGGTGGTTGGTTTTGTGGCCTTGATCATCTCAATTGCTTGATCCCGGCTCCATTTCTGTTGAGAACTTTGCTGCTTGTTGGTCTTGAGGGGGAATCTCTTTTTAAAATGACCGGATCCAACTTTTAGGATTTTATGATGGCTCCCCTGTGTGGGCTCTGGCCTTTTCACTTTATTCTGCCCTTAGGACCTTTGCCTTTGACTTGCTTTCTTTTCCAATGTCTTTGCTCTGACAGCCTCAACCACTATGGTCAGTCGGGATTGGCCTGACGCACCCACTGAAGTTTGGTATTTTCTTTGGCTTTTGCCAGGCGGAGCCATATAGAACTAGTCCTGCCACCTTTTCTTTGCAGTAATTCTGGAATCAGAGTTAAACCGAAAGGGATTCAAGGAAGAAGCATAGAAAAGACAAGCATATGAATTTAAAGAGAAGCGTCCCTTTCGGGGGGAAAAGAATGACTTATCTGGGGTGCATGCTGGCTTCAAATGAACATGACATGCTTCTTGGACTGGATGCCTGACCCACACAAACTTTCTAGATTCTCGTGAACCCATTGATCCGCATTTCAAAACCAGAGAACTTTGCCAGGACTCTTTAATGGTGAGATGTCTTCTTTTCGGCTGACAGCGCCCTTTGCCGGTTTTCGCCAATCGACCTGTCTCATTTCTCTTTTCACCGTCACCCGATAGTGCTCTTTGCGAGTTTTCACTAAGCGGACTCTCTCATTTCTAGTTTCTCTACTCACCATCACCTTATGGTGCCCAAAGGTTTTCACCGATAAGACTCTCATTTTATTTCTCTCACTTTTGAATTGTATCAGATTCCAACAATGACGTTTTTCACTGTCCTGCCTTTGCCAATTGATCGGAAGGACTTGAACAAGGTCTTTGGGTAAAAGAATTTTGGACGGAAGTACAACTTTGGAACCATTTTGGTGGACTCATGGCCGAACCATTATATCATCTTCCCTAGTTTCAATTTTTGGGGGAATTGGGATTTTTGTTTTGGTGTGACTGAACCTCAGGGAGAGGCTGCCTACGTATCCTTTCGGAATCAAGTTAGACGTAGTTCAATCAAA
>MU724511.1:1004-12749 GCA_026770625.1 Nicotiana glauca
TATACTCTTAGAAGCTAGCAGTACTTATATTGTTTCCCCTCTTATGGAAAGATTGATGTTAATGTTGCTTCTCTTATTCTTATGTTATCCATGTTGTTGGTATTTCCTGATTCTTTTAAGGTTCATAGTGAAGAGTTACTCCTAATAACGCGTACAAAGGATACCTTACGTCACTCCTAAAGGTTTATAACGCAATTCCATGAGTCAAGCATGCACTATATATATATATATATATATATGTATCTATTTTACTCTACCGAGCCACGCTATAGATGGCCGGGTACGACACCTACTGTGCAACCACTGATCAGTTGGGTTTTACCGAGCTCCACATGGCCGGGTACGATCTACCGAGCCTTATGATGGCCGGGTACATTTTTACCGAGCCTATTACGGCCGGGTACGATATGATGATGATGATACCCACAGAGGCATATATTTTAAAAGCTTATATATTTATACATATGTATCATGCATTTCATGTAGTAGCCCTCAGAGGTACTCAGATGTTACAGGTTGTATATTCTCTATCCATGCTTACATTACTGTTCGTGTTTATGCTTCCCTGCCTTACATACTCAGTACTTTATTCGTACTGACGTCCTTTTATTTGTGGACGCTGCATGTCGTGCTGCAGGTCCTGATAGACAGGCAGGTGTAGCTCCCCCACCACAGTAGGCTGTCCAGTTCAGCAGTGATTGGCGAGATCCCTTCTCCGGACTTGCCTTGGTCTTGGTATGCATTTTTGTTATAGACATTATGGGTATGTCGGGGCCCTGTTCCGGCTATGTTGCAGCACTTATGTTCCTGTAGAGGCTCATAGACATGTGTCAACTCATATATCGTTTGGTATGCCTTGTCGGCTGGTTTTTGTTGTATAGCCTTTCATGATAGCGTGGTAGATCGTACCATATATATATATAGTTTCTTGATTGTCTGGTCATCCCATGTAATGTAGGTTCATGCCATCATATTTTATTATTGGTTGTCCATGATCCATGTCTACTATTTATATTGATCTCCTCAGCCCTAAAAGATAATAAAGAAGGTTAGATAAAATGTACGTCGGTGCTCGGCAAGTATGGTCGGGTGCTAGTCATTTCCCTTCAGTTTGGGTCGTGACACTCTGACCCTGATTCTATTGAGCATTTGTAACAACTTTAATGTCAGTTGGCATTGACATTTTTTCCTTGGATCTTGTGTTGCCAGCTTACCACAAAGCGACCACCTCAACTTTCTTTATAATTCAAAACAAAAACATGTTAGAATGGACTTAGGCAATCCTTATTATTATCAACATTTTTTCACTTATGTTTTTCATTTTTTTCATTTTATTTACATTTTTTTCATTTTTCTTTTCAATGGTTGATCGAACAAAATATGGGTTACCTACGTATCATGTGGGAACATGAATCAAATCTTGCGTAGTTCGGAAAGATCAGGAATAAAGAAAATAAACTAACTTTTTGTTTTAATTTTTTTCGAAAGAAAGACTTATATAAAGAAGAAAGAAAATATTTTTTGATTACTATTGTTTTTGGAATTTTGAAAGAAAAACTTCTAAAGAAGAAATAAAATATTTTTGGACTTTTATTTTGAATATGAAAGAAATACTCTAAATAAAAGAGAAAATATTTTTGAATCATGAATTTCCTTTTGAATTTTTTGAAAGAAGAACGAAAATATTTTTGAATTTTAAGAAGAAATTAAATAAAAATATTTTTGTATTTTTAAAAAATTTGGGTCTAAAAGATAGACTTTCTAAAGAAGGAAGTAAATGAAAATATTTTTGGATTTTCTTGAAAATGGTAGGCCGGAACCGGTTAGGTTTGCTTACGTATCTCATATCCGGTGACCGGCATAGTTCGCCCAGTTTTGACTCAACGGGAAAATATGACTTATTTTGAAATGACTTTTTCTCTTTTCAGAATTTCAACAGAGTTTCAGAATTTTCTAAATATTTACCTCACTCTTGGTTTTTGATTTTTGATTTTCTTTTCCTATTCTAGAAGCCGGTCAACATGCATGCCTGAACAAACAGATATGCAAGTAGCAAGTAAGATGCATCAGGATGGTCTTTTCATTTGGGTACATTTGTCCTACACGGACCCAACCCCTGTGTTGATTCCCCTAAGTCAAGTGCACGTGATGCAAACAAGCGTTCCTACTAGGGATCCGACATGAGGCTTTGTTATACTAGGTTTGAAAACTTGGATTTATTGTTCTAGACCTGGCTTACCCTTGCGGACAACTCGAGCCGGGAGGGGGGGGGATGCAGTGTACCGGAAATACAGAAGCTTCACCAACTTTGCAACTTGTACGAACCTCGTCCAAAAATTGGATGACTCTAATAGAAGAGAACTTACACGAAGTGCACCATTCCAAGATGATTTAGAAGAATGAGAGAGAGGAGGGTTTCGTAATAGTTTATATATAGTTCATAGAATATCAAAGCGGTAAAAGCGACATTTAGCATATTAGGCTCAAACATGTACAAAATTATATAATAAAGCCAACTACAATAGCTATTCTAAGCTCGAATTCTTGAACCCTGAACCGAAGTTCTGTGTTTGGATCCTCAGCAGAGTCGCCAGAGCTGTCACAACTCCTTTTTGCCACACTCGAGGGTATATATAAGGGAAATTTTCCAATTTAAGTGACATTATTCAAAGTGAGATTATTTTATTAATTTTTTAGAGTCGCCACTTAGGATGGTTTATTTTTTGTGGCTGATTTCAGCTGCCTTTTTTTTAAAGCTTTGCTGGCTGCATTCCTTGATGGGACAAAAGCATTTTCATGGCATTTTCAGTGGCTGTTTTGGTGGAGGAAATAGATCTCTTTGTTGCTAGTTTCAATGGAGTTTTCAATTGAGTTTAAGGCTGAATTTCATGGCTTTTAGGAGACTGACTTTGTGGTGTTTTCAAATGGAAAAGAGACAGCATTTTGGACTAGTTTGCTAACAGATAGAGGCTGGTTCTTGGCTCTTGTCATGGCTGGATTTTTGGGGTAAAATAGCAAAGACAATGACAACAATGGCAATTTTTGATTTTAAGAACCTAATCAGTAGAAAACCAAACATCTTAGACAATAAAATTCAAACATCAGGCACGAAGTCGATCCTTAGAATCCAACTCAATATGCCAAATTATTACTCTACTTGCTTCAGATGTAATCGTTCTCTAATCAAATTCATATAGCTGAGTTTATATACACTGATTTCATATTTTTGTTACCCGTCGTCACGATCCTTCATCATAATTAAACTTCTGCTTACTCAAACTATTAAACACAAAATCATCATTCAATATGCTTATCCAAAGTAAAGCAACAGATTCGACCAAACAACAGAAAAATTGGAGCCAAAACAAATCAATATTTCACTCGTTCGAACTAGCAATAATCAAAGGAGCTGGAAGTGCACATGCCTAGTATTTAAAAACAAACTTGTGAGGCCACATAAGGCTAAGAAGGAGACAGAGTGGAGCTCAACTACTACATGAATACAACAACAACAGATTTTTGAACTCTGCGATTTTTAGAAACCCAGAAAGCGATTGGTACTCAAAACTTGCAAGCCATCGAGTAGATTTCAGACTTTTCCCTTGAAATTCCACTTTCCCCCTTTCTTTGTTTCTTTTTGGAACTTGCTTTCCACTCATAACACATGCACAACTTCAATTTAAATTCAAAATTAGCTTAAGCAACCATGAATTATTGAAACAAAACAACAAAAATCAGTCTAGCTTTAATTTTCAAATCTTCTTTTTTAAGTTTTTGATTATGTTTTTCAAGAGTTTTCGCCAAATCTGGAATCTTAAATTTCAGTTGCTGCTAAGGCTTTTTGCGGGTATATGTTTGTGAAATCAGAGAGGAAGGAGAGGAGAAGGATTATGTGAGGGACCTCAGAGCTAATTTGGATGGACTTTTCATTTCAGAAGGGAGCCGATTTGGAGCGCCGTTGCTCTGTATTTTGCTAAGGGTCCGGGATCTAAGGTCTCTGTTGTTGTGTAGCCTAATCCTCTCTCTATATATAGGTATAGGTTTAGGTTTTAATTAGAAGGGTATGAGTTTGGGGCTAGTGGGTTCAAGTATAATTGGGCTAGGTAGAAAAATTTGGACCTAATTTGGGTACTAGAACTAGCTCAATGTCCAATTATATCTTTTCTTCAAATTCTTTTACTTTTCTTTTTTTTTTCTTTTTCTTTAATTAAAAATCCTAATATTAAACTCCAAGGTTATCTATGTGAACACCTAATTTTTTACCACACCCAAATTTTAGCATAAATATTTCTTTCAGGTCTAATCTTATATATTTGTATTCATATACTTATAAAGTATTTTGTTTTTATTTGTAAAGAGAAAAAGAAAATTAAGAAAAATATTTAGTTTCTTTAATTAAAATTTTAATAAGTAAGCTAGAGAATCTTTCTTAGTATTATTTAAAGTGCACGTAAATATTTAGTTTTCTTATATTGTAAGAAGTGTTAGTTAATCTTCTTATTTAATATTTTAATTTATCTTAAAAAAAATAAAAAATGAATTAAAAAATCTGATTTTTTTAATAAGATAACAATCCCATTATCCCCACTTTTCTAACCTACTTCCCCACTACCCCATGATCTTGTACACAACACACACCCATGATCCTTCCCACTTCCCCACTTCCTTACAAGTTATAAAACACTCCTACACATCTATATAACAGATATTTAACATAAGGGAGGGGAGGACATCGGAGAGTAAGTGAAAAAACTTGAAAGTTTTGGAGTAGTATTTTGTGGGTAATTAGACAAATAGGAAAATACTTAGCTTTTGCTGGGATCTTTCTTTTGCAAAATTTGCTGCTTCTCTAGGTTTCAAACACCGTGGTTTTTGCTGTTGTTGCCTACTCATTTTGCTGAGTTCGCTGCTGATTATTGTTGTTGTCCCCTCTCTATCTTTACTACTCTAGGTATTCATCTTAACTATGTAATTTTTGGAAGTATATATACATTTATATATTCCACATAGCCTCTTGGTATTTGTCTTATTTTGATTAATATGATGGACTAGCTAGTCTTAGATAAAGCTTACATTTCTCATTTATTTATTTATTTGTCTCATTTTCTTTTCATCCACTTGTTACGAAGGTCATATCTCTACAAGTCTAATTGCACGCATACTTAGATATTCACTGTGTTGTCGCGACATATAACTAGTTGAGTATCATTGGTAATTTAAATGTAGTTTCTGACAATTACATTATTTATTTTATATTATTTACATATACGAATCCAACATTTTAAATATACTGTAGGTGAAGTGCTTACTACTCATCCTAGCTACGTGATAGTATAGTTCCCTCAGCTTCAGAATCTATGTTGAAGACTTAGTTATTAGATAAATAAAAGTGTGATGTTAAAACATATGTACATCTTCATATTAAAAGCTGTTTATTAATCCTGATTGAATCCTTTAGCTAAGTTTAGGCGTGACTATTAACAGTAGAGGAAAGAAATTTTTTTGAATCAATTAGATTAAACCCTCCTTTAAAGCTAAGTTTAGGCGTGACTATTAATAGTAGAGGAAAGAAATTTTTTGAATCAATTAGATTAAACCCTTCTTTAAATTAAATTAACGTGTTACACAATCACTTTTAATTATTGTCATTTAGTTACTAGGCAACTTTAAGTGTGTCTTTAATAAAAATGGTCTCGTGTGCATTCCTGCTCCTTGACTCTTTAATAAAGAAAAATTGTATGCTCATGTGTTCATACCCGAACCTTGGATTAATATGCCTAAATAATAAAAGGATCATGTGCGTATTCTGCGTCTCGATGCCATTAGGTTTAAAATAATTATATTATAACCAAGTGTACATTCCGCATCGTGGTTTAACATTTAATTTCAAAGAAGTACCTTGTGTGCGTTCTGCATCTTGGTGAACACAATTAATAAAAATATAATAATTAATTAAGCGGTAATAAAAAAGCCATAATCAATATATACAACAATAGCTAAAAATTGATTTAAGCCTTACATTAGTCAACAAAGCGACTGTGCTAGAACCACAGGACTCGAGGGGTACCTTACACCTTCCCCTCGGTCAACAGAATTCCTTACTCAGTCTTCTGTATCGTAGACCATAATTAAGAGCCAAATCTTCCTTTTGAAAGGGGATTCAAATAAAAGGTGACTTGGAACACTAAAACTCAATTCCAAGTGGCGACTCTAAATAATAAATAATCCCTTTTCAAAACGTCACTTTAATTGGAAAAACTCTTCTAACTCAAACTCGTAATAGGGTTGCATGAGAAAAAAAGAGGTGTGACAGCTATGGCGACTCCACTGGGGATATTAATAAGAATTCGAGCTTTGTACATTGGCTCTTGTTTGGCTTTTATCATGTTTTGGATATTATTGTGTTTAGCAGCCTAATGTGCTATTTGTCGCTTATTTACCGCTTTAATATTTATTTGAACTGTGATATAAACTGTATCCTCTCTCACACCCCTCTGAGTCTTCTGATAGGTAGTTATGTTGTGTTTGCCTACCAGCATCACAAAACTTCTGTCTTGAGATAAAGCCAGTTAGCCTACCAGCTTCTGGTGAAGGATTTAGTCACACATGTTTAGGCGGGAGAGTCGTTAGCTAGCCAGTGTTGTTCTACTACTGGTGACGCTTAACGCTCCTCGGCTCGGGTTGTCCACACGGGTAAGCCAGGTCTAGATACCATCTCCTTTAGGATTTGAAAACTTAGAAGAACAAGCCACAAGAAATGAATTTCCCTAGCAGGCTATGCTTTATTTGCATCATGTGCATTGGACTTAGCGAGCCTCGACACAGGGGCCGGGCCCGTCTAGGACAAGTACTAATTTTTTGGACCAACATGTTCATATTTATGTGCTATATGTAACATTATTTGGTAGGCTTCACTCAAATGTTGACCGGCTTTAGGATAGAATTAAACAGAGGATAGAGAAAGAGAAAATTTCCAAGTTTTCATAAAATACCATTTTTCTTTTATATAAAATTTTGAAAGGTTTTGGTATGAGAAATTACAATTTTCAAAATTTTTTTTAGTTATTTTAACATAACTACGCGGGTCTGATTCTCACCGGATGTGAGATACATAGGCAACCTTCATCAGGTCCGGCCCCCAATTTTCAAAAATCCAAAAAATACTTTCCTTTATTCCTTCTTTAGAAGTCTTTCTTTAAGACACCAAATTAAAAAATTGAAAAATATTTTTCACCTTTTTTTAGAAGTCTTTCTCCCTAAAATTACCAAAAATGGAAATCCAAAAATATTTTCTTTCTTGTTTAGAAGTCTTTCTTTTGAAAATTAAAAAAAAAAAGAGATAGAGAATTCAAAGTTCAAAAATATTTTCCCTATTAAGAGCTTTTACGATTTGTTTTTTTTTTTAAAGTTAAAAAAAAAAGAGTTAGTTTATTTATTTTATTCCTGATCTTCCTGAACTACGCAAAATCTGATTTATGTCTCCACATGATACATAGGCAACCTACATCAGGTTCGATCAAATAATTTTGAAAAAAAAAATTAAAGTGGTAAAAAAAGAAGAGAGAGATTGTTTATTCTAACACGCTTGTTGTATTGAAATAAAAGCTAATTAAAAGTGATCGGTTTGTTGGTTTGCAATGGCGAGTCACGCAAACAATCCAAGATCCTCGGAAGTAAGAGCATTTTCTCAATAAATGGAACAAGAACCATTGTTGTTGATCCAAGATCAAGAAAAGGCAAGTAGGCAAGTTGGCGGTAAAAAATAAAAAAATGAAGGCAAATGTGGGATTGACTTTACCAGATTTGAGCAATAGGACATGGCCTACTCGGGATGATTTGATGATGGGGAATTTGAGCCAGTATTGAAAGTCATAGTAGCCACTGCTGCGGCAGAAGAGACACAAAAAACGGGCGTCAACCCTGAAAGCCATATCAGACGGGAGTCTCGGTAGCTGGTCTTGCTATCTTTTCTGCATTTTGAGTTATTTCAGTGTGTCATCCGAATGTTTTTACTTTACTGTCTTACATTCTGATGTAAACCCTTCTATTTTTTTTTAATTTTCAAATAAATGAAATCAATATTTCATCATCCATGAATGTCTCTTTTCTTAATCTTGTCACATTTCTTATTCTCTTTTCAGTTCTGCAAAATGTAGATTATAATGACATGACATGCATGCGGACTTTATGCCCAGATCCTAAAACGCTATCAAATTTCAAAGTAATGAACCAACAAGCATAATGTGTTGAAGATAAGGCTGGTAAAAAAAAAGAATTGAAACAAAAATGAGATTCCGTCTCTTCGGATCATTGTTGAAGCCGAGATCGCTGATGAAGATTGATTCAAGACCCGAATGAAACATTATCTTTGATTGATGGAAAGTGATTGGCCGGAGGCTATCATGGGCAGTTGTACAATAAAGAATGGCGCATGCTTATAATAAAAAGTATGTCCCAAGATATTTGAAGTGGGTCAACTCGTCCTGAGACATATTCTCCCGCACCATGAAGAAGCTAAGGAAAAATTTGCTCAAAATTGCAAAGATCCATATATTGTAACAAGAGTATTACCAAATGGAGCGTTGTATTTGGGAGACATCAAAGGAAATGTCCTCGAGACAACAGTCAATGTAGATGTAGTCAAAAGTTACTATGTTTAACTCATTACTTTGTGTTAACATTCTCTGATTGGCATGACGGAGGCTTTCATTCTTACTATCCAAACACCGTTAACACTTTTGTCAACCCTTTAAGCCGGTTACTTCTCTTTAATTACCCTCTTTGTAATCTGGAAGTTATTATTAAAAAAACGACAAAGAAAAGAAAGCAAAAAAAAAAAAGCAAAAAAAAAAACAAAAGAAAAAGAAAATAAAAAAACGGAGTTTCCTGAACTACGTTCGACTTGATTCCGAAAGGATACGTAGGCATTCTCTCTCTAAGGTTCAGTCACACTAAAATAAAAATCCAAATTCCCTAAAAAGTGAAACTGGGGTAGTTATTGTAATGTTTCGGGAATGGTTTTGCCTGAAAGGTTCCAAAGTTGTAATTTAATCCAAATTCTTTTTACCCAAATCCTTTCAAGTCCTTCCGATCAATCGGTGAGAATGTTTATAGAATTAGAGGATACAATCGATTGGATCTGATGCAACCAAATGAGAGAAATAAAACGAGAGAGTCCTATTGGTGAAAACCCTCATGGGCACTGTAGGGCGATGATGAGTAGAGAAAATGAAAATGAAAATGAGAGAGTTTTATTAGTGAAAACCCGCAAAGGGCACTATAAGATGATGGTGAGAAGAGAAATGAGAAAGATCAGCTAGTGAAAACCCGCAAAGGGCACTGTTGATCGAAAAGAGGATCCACGCAGTCGTAGCATCAAGACAATCATGATCAAGGTTTTTCGCTTTCAAGTCAAAAATTGTGATGAGTTTCTGAGAATCGGACGGTTTATGCAGATCAGGCATCCAGTCCAAAAGGCATGTCATTTTCATTGAAGTCTGCATGTACTCCCAGATACATCCGTATTTCTTTTCCCTGAAAGGGACACCACTTGTTTTAAACTCATTCTCTATTCCGTTGTTTGTTTTTTTCTTTTAATCCCATTCGGTCTAACGTTGTTCAAAAAATAAAGCAAAGAAAAGATGGCAAGACCAATCTACAGGGTTCTTATCTGAAGCGAGCTGATATATTCAAAAGGTGCCCCAGCCTCGATAAAGGCATCAAGTTGACCCCGACTGTTCATGATTGGCCGATGCTTTGAAATGAAAAACTTTGAAAAAGTCAAAAGTGAAATGCCCACAAAGGCAAAATAAAGTTGAAAAAGGTTAAGTACCGCCATGGTAAAGTTTGGGAAAGCCAAAAGTTCTCTGGAGTCAGAAATGAAATTGGTATTCAAGAAATAACAAGTTGCAGTTGAAATAATTAAAAAAGATGAGCCGAGATCTAGAGATTGAAATAATCAAGGCAACAAACCGACCACCATTTTAAAACTAACGAATCTTTCTTTGTTCAGAACAGAAACAAAATAATTTTAGGAAACATTTCATGAAAAGATGAACACCACCCAGTGAAGTTCTCAAATCCTTGATTTTCTTTTCTTTTCAATATATATATAATTATTTTATTTTTAGTTTCATTGTAGGGAACCAATAACCTATCTTCAATACAGGGTACTACATCCCTTGGTTGCATTATTTTCTACATATGGTACGACATCCCCTAGTAAAATTCAGAGAGCCATGAGCCTCATCTTATTGCCAACACAGGGTACTACATCCCCTGATTGCATTTTTATTTTCTACATAGGGCATGACATCCCCTAGTAGCATTTCAAAGAGCCATGAGCCTCATTTTATTGCCAACACAGGGTACTACATTGTGACGACCCAAAGGGTCATCACCTGTTTTCCTCATCTGTTCCGTGCTTCCGAGGTCTTGAAAACCTCATTTTATATTACCTCGATTTGCGTGCGCAGTCTGGGCGCGTAGCCGGAAAATTTTTATGTTGAAATATGTGAATTCTATGAAAAAATTTGAAGAATTTTGATATTAATATTGATATAGTTGTCTTTGGTCAACATTTTTGGTAAACGGACCCGGACCCGAGTTTGGACGGTCCCGAAAGGTCCGTAGAAAAATATGGGACTCGGGCATGTGCCCGGAGTCGAATTCCGAGGCCTAGAGCCCGAGATATGAATTTTTCTATTAAATTGTTTTCTGAAATTATTAAGGAAAAATGAAAATTAAAATGAGTTAGAAAATATAGGTATCGGGCTCGTATTTTGGTTTCGACGCCCGGTACAGGTTTTAAATATGCGTTAAGCGCTATCTGCAAAGTTTGGTTGAAACCGGACGTCGTTTGACGTGTTTCGGACCTAAATATCAAATATTAGAGGTTGATGAACTTTGAAATGAAATTTATGAGTTTTGAGGGGTGATTCTTTGATTTGATGTTATTTTAGCGATTTGATAGCTCGAGCAAGTTCGTATGATGTATTTGAGTTAGCGTGTGTGATTGGTTAGGAGCCCCGAGGGCTCGGGAGTGTTTCAGAGGTGTGTCGGGGTGATTTTTCCCTTAGAAATATTGCAGATTTTGCTTCAGCTGTGCAGGCCCCTTTTTCTCATCGCGATCGTGACGCTTCCTACGCGTTCGCGTAGCTGTGGGTTCCCCCTTCATCGCGTTCGCGATCCTGTTCCCGCGATCGTGTAGTGCAATCCCTGGACCCCCAGCCTCTTCCTCTTCGCGTTCGCAGCTTCTCCATCGCGAACGCGATGCTCTACACAGTTTACCCTTCGCGATCGCATCCGTGGTATCGCGATCGCGTAAGGTAATTTTGCCCAGCGATTTTCTTTGTTTAAAAACAGAACCAGAACACGGGATTCAAATTTTTACACGAGTCTTCTTCTCCCCCAAGCCCTAGGAAGCCATTAACGCCCCCAAGCTTCAAGACCCTTTGAGTAAGTGATTTTCCGCTTATTTCCTTCACTTTTCTTTAATTAATTAACTAGTTTCTAAGCCTAAATCATGAAACCAAGGTAGAAATCATGGGTTTTGAGCAAAGTTAGGTTTTTGGAGAATTTTAGGTAGTTCAACCCCAATTTGGGGTCGAATCTTAAAACAAATTATATCTTTGGACTCGTGGGGTTATGGGTGAATTTATTTTGGTTCGAACCTCGCGTTTTGACCAAGCGAGCCCGGGGTTGGTTTTGCAATTTTTGGACAGCATGTTAGGAGGACTTTAATTA
>MU724515.1:27775-41498 GCA_026770625.1 Nicotiana glauca
GACTCCGGGCACATGCCCGAGTCCCATATTTTTCTACGGACCCTTCGGGACTGTCAAATTACGGATCCGGGTCCGTTTACCAAAAATGTTGACCAAAGTCAAATTTAACCATATTAATATCAAAATTCTTCAAAGTTTTCACAGATTTCACATATTTCAACATAACAGCTTTCCGGCTGCGCGCCCGACTGCACACGCAAATCGAGGCAAATAAAAGTGAGGTTTTCGAGGCCTCTAAAGCGCGGAAAAAGGGAGAAATCCGGTGATGACCCTTTGGATCGTCACATTAACTAGAATTCGAGCTTGTACATGTTGACTTCTTATTTGGATTTATTAATTTTGTATATATTGTGATTTATTTGTGCATATAAATTATTTTTTTACGCACCCCTCCTGAGTCTTCTTGAAATTAAAATTAGGCATTTGCTTGACATAGACCACTTTTGTTGAGATAGCCGAGGTGCTTGTCACCCGGTGAAGGATTTTAGTCACACATTATTTTAGGCGGGGAGCACCACCAGTTAAGCCGGAAAGTAATGCTACCGGTACACTGATCCTCCTCGGCTCGAGTTGTCCGCTCGAGTAAGCCAGTCTAGATACCTTCTCCAACAGTATTTAAACCTAGAAGAACAAACCTCACGCCAGATATCCCAAGTAGGTTCGCTTCATGTGCATCACGTGCATTTGGCTTAGTGAAACTCGGCACAGGGGCCGGGTCCGTATACGATAGATATCCTCTTTAAGACCATCATGTTCACATATGTGCTACTTGATACATCATTTGGAAGGCTTACTTGCATTGTCTACCGGCTTTAAAAAAAATAGTGTAATTATTAAAAATAATAAAAAAAAGAGAATAATTCTCCTAGTTTAGTGCAAATAAACCTTTTTACCGAACTACGCAAGTTTGATTATCACCGAATATGAGGTATGTAGGCAACATCCATCAGGTTCAGCACACACTTTTCAAAAAAGGAGCATGAAATTCTACATAAAATTTTCAAAAAGAAAAAAGGAAAAAAATGCTATTTTGGTCGCCTTTTTACTATTTTGCCCGCGTATTCCGGCTTTTTCGTCAAGACAACCTTAAAATCTTCATGAGAAGTGCTGAAGGGTCGTTTTTCTTTTAAAAAAATATAGCTACTTTATCCATCTTTATTCACCTTTTACCATTTTTGCCCCTATCTCTGGCAATTTTTTTTGTCAAGACAACTTTAAACCTTTCTGGAAGTATCGAACGATTGTTTTTGCAAAAGTAGCCATTTTATCTAGTTTTTTTTGGTTATATTGCTGAGACAACCTTTAAATCCTTCTTGGGGGGTGCCTAAGGGCCGTTTTTCGTAAAATAATTTTTATTATTTCGTCTATATTTATCATTTTGTTCCTATGGTCGTTTTCGTAATAATAGCCATTCTTCCTGATTTTATCATCTCAACTTTTGAGTCCGATAATTTTAAAATATATATAATAATAATAATAATAATAATAATAAAAATAAAAATAAAAAATTAATAAATAAATAGATCGAGTCCTAAATTGGAAACAAAAAAAGAAGTGGAAGAAAAGAATGATAAGAATGTGCATATAGTTTAGGTAAGTCGTGACCCTTTTATCTTATTCTTTGGTTCACCATGAGTTCTCCACAAAGAAGCAGTCAAAAAAGGGCAAGGAACGAGACACCTCCTATGTTCTTGATCAGAGATAAGACCCCGAGTAGTATCTGTAATTGGTGGGCTAGTTTTGCTACATGGGAACGAAATCAAGTATTTAAGAACCTCAAGTTCCTCACAAACATCATTGGAATTAAGCCTAGCAAAGATTTAATCGAGGCTCTAGTGGGTTTTTGGGATCCCGTCAACAATGTCTTCAGGTTAAAAGATTGTGAAATGACGCCTACATTAACCAAGCAAGATTCAATAATCAATCCATTACCAGCAAGATAGGATACGACTTAGTCAAGAATTAGGTGGTTCGCCGGATTGGGGAGAGACCTTAGTGGGAAAAATCCCGCTGCTCCAAGAAAAGTTGGTATAAATAACTTTTTAAATAATTTATGCCTCCGTCGAATTCTAAAGGTTTGCTTAAACGAAGGTTGGGTTCCGTCGAAATATCTTTATGACAGATTTGGGGGCGAGAAAGGGTTTGAGAACTCTCGGGCACAGAATTCGTCAACCAGTCGAGTTACGACGCTTGAAGGGAGTTGAGAATCTTCGCGTTCATGATATCATTTCTAGTGATCATGGTCTTTCCAGAGCGTGGTGGGTGCATCAGAATTTGATTGGTTGCGGTAGTCTCATATTTGTAAAGTAACGGGGATCATACCATTCTTCCCATGG
This sequence comes from Nicotiana glauca, assembly GCA_026770625.1. Classification (NCBI taxonomy): domain Eukaryota; kingdom Viridiplantae; phylum Streptophyta; class Magnoliopsida; order Solanales; family Solanaceae; genus Nicotiana; species Nicotiana glauca. The sequence goes on from MU724515.1 coordinate 30,112, forward strand.
TTTTGGGAGATATTTTTCGGGCTTTGACCCGTTGTCAAGAAGGTGAAGATTACTTTAAGGGATGCAATATTGTGTTGTAGATGTGATTCATAGAGCACCTTTATCATAATCTAATAGTAGTAAATTTCAATGACAATTGGCTGAATTACATTGGATGTCACCCAGATAGAGCTGCGAGTTGTAATCTTCCAGAGGGGGTGAGGGCTTGGCGGACATTACTTGGTTCATTGAGTGTTGATAGAATCACTTGGAACTATTACTAGATCCCTTATGCTAAGGTCATGCATATGTCAACGTATCGCCTATTCTTCATACTTATTGGTTTCAAAGGTTTCCAACTCTACGCGCCTCTACGCGTCATGCGCCAGTTAGGGAGAGAGAAATAGAGGACCCCGATTGAGGACATGTGCCCGTTCGTGTGGGAATTCAAGAAAGAGGAACCTCCAAGGAAGTCATATGCACAAAAGGTTTGGTTTGGTAGTCGATTTTCTAATTTAGACGAGATGGTGGCTGATCGTGAACGTGGGGAGGTAAGCCTCGCATACCTTGAGTGGTTTCACAACCAAGCTATCCCCGAGAAAAGGACAGAAAGATCCATATGGCATGTAGTTTATTGGGAGGAGGAGATCGAGGTCATAGATAGAGAAACCAGAAGGGAAGTGGCACAAGAGTTCCAATCTCGTATTGACACTTTACAAGAAGATAAGTGCCTTCTGGAGACAGCCATGGACATACAACAAGCTGATTTCGAGCGGTAAAAGGCTCAGTGGGCACGGGAGAAGCAAGCACTCAAAGCCCAAATTCGAAATAAGAACATAGTCACAACTGCAAAGCAACAAGAAGAGAAAGAAGCCCAATTCAGGATAGTCCGTGATCATGAGCGTATAGTTTTTTCTCCATTAATCCAAGGTCTGAGGGATAAGATAGGGGGAGCTGAGTCAAGCAAGGAGAGCCATATCGCGGAGCTTGAAATAGAAAGACACCACTACCAAAAGGTGATCAATCAGTTAGAAGTGGAGTAGGTAGAAGTTCGGCGCCAGAAAGATATGGCCTAGGACCGCGAGCGTGATGCGCTGGATCTAGCTGAGACCTATGGTCAGCAAAATCAAGAGTTGCATGTGGCTCAGGAATAAATTAAGGGAAAGATCCTCGAGGTAGCCACATATACCTCAAGAGCATACAGGAGTTGCCAGGGAATGACGCCCGAGCGGTTTGCAGAAGTATCATTGAACGTTGCTCGTCATATATCTGCAGACTTGGAGAGGATATACCGCAATGTTGGGGGTCAGTTGCAAGAACAAAAGCCTTGATTACAGTGATGCTGGTGGATTATACTTCCGAGATCAAAGTCTTCTTTTAGTTATCAGTCCTTTTTCATTATGCTTTTGTTGTTTTTGAGTCTGTAAGAGTCTTTTGGTGTTTTGAGTCTTGGTGTTTTGCCTTTTATCCTAAAAAGTCTGATTGAGTCAGGTATGGTCTTGTTTATCTTTATGTAATTCTTTCTTTTTGAGTCTTGTATCAAAAAAATTATATATATTGAAAATCAATGAAAAAGATTTTGTTTAGAAAAATTCGAAAATAAACCAAAAAATGTTTGTTTTGTAAAAAAATGGTTATGTACCTGAACTACGTAATGATCTAATTCATGCGGCAACATTATACTCAGGAAACCCATAAAAGGTTCGCTCAAATATTTTTCAAATGACTCTAAAGTGAGGGATCAAAACAAGGCGAGTGAAAAAAAAACAAAAAAATAGAGGAGGAAATAATAGTGTCAATAAATAACAAGCTTATAAGCCGAAATGAAAAATGAAGCCTTCCAAAAGCATATTAGAGATGGTGATATTTTAGGAGCGCAGCATATCTACGTGCGATTCATGTCTGTAAAATGCTTAACCCTAACACATCTGTTGCTTCTTATATAGTGTGACGACCCGACCCGTCGTCTCGTGAGTTACCGCCCCATTTTCCCCACTCCCTATTTTGTTATGCTTAATTATCAATGTCTTGTGTGGACGAGTTGAATTGGAGTGGTTTTGATAAGAAATGAGACACTTAGTCTCTTTAATGAAGGTTTGTTTGGGAAATGTCAAACGGACATTGACTTATGTGTTAGAGGGCTCGAATTTGAATTTTGATGATTTGTTTAGCTTCGGGGGATAATTTGTGACTTAGGAGTGTGATCGGAAGTAATTTTGGAGGTCCGGTGTAGAATTAGGTTTGAATTGGCGAAGTTAGTATTTTGGTGATTTTCGGTTGATAGGTGAGATTTTGATCCAGGAGTCGGAATGGAATTCTGAGAGTTGATGTAGCTCCATTAAGTGATTTGGGATGCGTGTGCAAAATTTCAGGTCATTCGGATATGGTTTGGTTGGGTTTTCGATCGAATGCGTGTTTTAGAAGTTTTAAAGGAACTTAGGCTTGGATTCGATGTAATTCGATGATTTTAGTGTTAGTTGAGGTGTTTGATGATTGGAGCAAGTTTGGATGATGTTTTAAGATATGTTGGTGCATTTGGTTGAGGTCCCGGGGCCCTCAGGGTGATTTCGGATGGCTAACGGGAATTTTTGAAGTTGGAAAATGCTGCAGAAATGCAGCAGTCAGTGCAGAGCAATTTTGCTCTATGCGATCGCATAGAAGGTGTTGCGATCGCATAGGGTTAGCTACAGTGCCCTGGAATTTTTTTCTATGCGATCGCATGAGCTCTAATGCGATCGCATAGGGTTAGCTACAGTACCCGGACAGAATGTTAAAAATATTTCATCCGCGAACCAAACCCATTTTCCCACCATTTTTGAGCAACCTTGAGAGCTTTTGGACGGGAATTGAAGGGGTTTTGACGGGAAGTGATTGGAGCTAAGTCTGATGAGCTAAATACATGATTATATTGTGAAATCATCCTGGAAATTCATGAAAATATAGCCAAATTGTAAGAAATTAGGGCTTGAAATTGAAATTCTAAATTTGGGATTTGAGGGGCCATTTGTGGTCTGATTTGAGAGATTTTTGTATGTATAGACTCGTGGAGAGATAAGGAACCCGATGACGTAAAAATTTCCGAGTTTCGAGATGTGGGCTCGGGGCTCGAGTTTTGTCAAATTCGTGAATTTTGATATTTTTCGATTGCTTTCGATTGGGTATTGTCTATTTAGCATAATGCGACATATTCGTTGTGATTTTGAGCAGATTTGTCGCACGAGGAGGCTAATTTGAGAGGCAAGGGCATAGCGAGCTAGACTTTGACCGTCTTGAGGTGAGTAATTGATATAAATGATGTCCTGAGGGTTTGAAACCCCGGAATTTCACATCGTAATGCTATATTGAGGTGACTTGCACGCCGGATAACGGGCATGGGGTAGATCACCATTGGGGATTGTGACTTGGTCTGTCCCGAGAGATATTTTTACCGTGTTTTCTACTTGAACTAAATTGAGAATCATCCTTACTTGGATTTAATTGTTACATTTGGGTTTCTTGCCAATTATTTGAATCCTTCAGGGATTGATATCACTGCTTTCGCATACTTTGCATATCATTTGATCTCAGTCCAAGGTTTTAAATACTGTTTTGCAAACTCAGCCATCTTCCTAAGATTTGAAAACTTAAATGATATTTCTAAATGATATTTTTGGGCTGCGAGCCACTGTTTTATAAATGCCCAAGGGGCTTATGATGGTTTCTGGACTGAGCATGGATCGGGCTGCACGCCGCAGCAGTATTACATTGATATTGAGGCCGAGAGCCTGGTTGAGTACATTGATATTGAGGCCGAGAGCTTGGTTGATTATACTGATATTGATATGAGGCCAAGGGCCTAGATTTGATGCCACGAGATGGCTTGATATTGCGCTTGGGCTGTAGGAGTCCCTTCGGAGTCTGCACACACCCCTAGTGAGCGCCGTCGATGATAAATAAATGGATATCTCGGGCTGCACGCCGTAGTAGGTACCGGAGTGTACCATTATATGCATTGCATTGCATCTCATGCATTGTTCTTTATCTGTTATACCTGCCTTCGTATCTGTACTCTGATTTCATTGACTTGTTGCTTCACTATTTGATGTTCTAAACTGACAATTATAGTTTACCTTGTATTTTCCATGATTTCTTATTCTCAGCCTTTATTTATGTTTATTACTCACTGGGTCGGAGTACTCACATTACTCCCTGCACCTTGTGTGCAAATCCAGGTACACTACAGGCTGAGTGAGGATTTGTTTAGCCGAGCAGCAATATTCGGGAGTATCGAGGTAGCTGCATGGCGTTCGCAGCCTTGATCTCTCCCATCTATCTCTATCCTTTTATTCTGCATTTTTCCTAGACAGACTTGTAAAAGGTGGATCTTCTGTATTAGAGGCTCATGTTCATGACACCGGATTCTATTGGGCTATGTTGTGGTATTCTAATTGAACTTCCATAGATTTTATTATTATTTATAAACTTGAAAGTAATGACTTAGTAATTCCCTGTGTTATTTATCTATAATCTGATTAAGAATTTGGGATAATATTGTTGAATGGTCGGGCTTTCCTAGCAGTGTGTTGGGCGCCATCACGACCGGGTTTGGGGTCGTGACATATAGTAAGCTTAAAGTGGTTAGTTTGTGGTGAAGCTGGCAACACATCATTACTCCAAAAGATCTAAGGGAGCGGTGGTAATGGATAATAATGATGAAATCGAGTTAGTCAGTGAAAATTCGCAGGGTCAGTCAGTTGAGCAAGAGTCGGAGGAAATAAGAAAATTGAGACAACAACTGTCAGATGTATACCAAGCTTGGGTTTCCGGTCGACCTCCGCCCCAGAGTCCTTCAGAGGTAACTTCCACCATACCCTAGGCTACTCAACCACCGCTCGATGCAACGAGCGATCCCATTCTACCACCAGGGTATGTGCCAAACTATAGCCTCTATACTGCCCCCTGTACCTCTAACATACGACCTCCAGTTACACTAGTCAGGAATACCCCTCTCGTCGTATCTGGCGCACCAGTATATACAATCCCGCCACCACCTCCTGTGATGAGGACAAATAATGAGCCACCATCTCATGCTTATGATGGCCAATACTATATCTCTAAATATTGCTTTCGGGGTCTCGACTCCATACAATCAGACTCCACAGTACGAGTAACCAGTGGAAAATGAGAAGCCTGCCACGACGGTTGAGCCAGATGATATGGCCAGGGAAATGAAAAGTATTGAACAGAATATAAAGAACATACATGGACTAGGTGGTTACAAAAATGTTTCATTCAATGATCTATGCATGTTCCCTCACATCCATTTTCCATGAGGGTTCAAGACCCCAAAATTTGAGAAATATGATGGACACGACAACCCTATCGCCCACTTGAAAAGGTACTGCAACTAGCTGATGGTGCAGGAGGGAAGGAAGAGCTGCCGATGGATTACTTTGGGGAAAGCCTTGTGGGGGTAGCTTTCGAATGGTTCATTAACCAAGATATTTCTCACTGGCATGTTTGGGCTGACATGGCCTAGGCTTTCGTCAAACAATTTCAGTACAACATTGATAATGCGTCGGATCATAATTCCTTGTCCAATATGAAGAAAAAGCCAACCAAAAGTTTTAGGGAGTATGCCATCAAGTGGAGGGAGCAAGAGGCTAGAGTTAAGCCACTCATGGATAACCACAAGTTGATCACTGTTTTTCTGGAGGCTTAAGAGCCTGATTACTTTCAGAACATGATGTCTGCGATGGGTAGACCTTTTGCAACAACAATCAAATTAGGGGAGATGGTCGAAAATGGCCTCAAGACTGGCAGAATTGTAAGTCAAGCTGCTCCCAAAGCCACCACTCAAGCTATCCAAAATGGGTCGGGAGGTTTGGAAAATAGAAAGAAGAGAGATGAAGGGTCCATGATTTAGGACCTAGGGAAATTCAAAGAGGGGCATCTCACCCTTATGTGCAAGTTCAGTAGGGGCAATCCATGTACCCTCAACATTACTATCCCCCACCAATTCCTCAATACTCTGTGGTCCCACCACAATATACAGTGTTCAATGCTCAATCATATGCTCGGCCTCCCAATCAACAGGTATGGGCACCAACTCCAAGGGCCCTCCGACCTCAACAGCAAATTTTTGGGCACCTTACAATGCTCGTCCCAAGCAGGATAATGGTCGAGAGCAGAGGCCAGTAGAAAAATTCACTCCATTGGCCGAATCATTCTCTAGTCTATTCCAAAAACTAAAGCTAATGGGCGTGATTGGACCCATCGCTCCCTACCATATGCATCCCTATTCACATGGATTTCAAGCAAATGCTAGATGTGAATATCATTCAGGTGCCCCGGGGTATAGCACTGATGACTGTTGGACTTTGAAAAGAGCCATAGAGAGACTCATTTATGAAAAACTGATTATAGTAATAAATGGCAAGGACCCTCCTAATGTGACAAACAACCCGTTGCCAGCACACAATGATGTTCATTTTGTTGGAATGATTTGCCGAGATCAAGAATACAAACCGATCGATCGAGCAGGAATGACAATGGGTGCAATTCAAGAAGGAACAAGTCTGGAAGTAAGTCCCAGCCTAGATATGCCATTGATTGTGAAAGGCGTCAGAGCTCAAAGAAGGCAACTTTATTTGTTCCAAAAATCTCGAGGCTGGAAGTTAGCTCCAATGTTCCAAGCCCAAGGTTATATGTCCTTGGAGGCCACCCCAATACAAAGCAGAATCAGGGTGGTATGAATGGCATAATAAAGCCGATCATAATCAAACCTGTCATGCAACCCCCTATGATAAACACAAAAACCACTCCTTGGAACTACAACAAAACTGTGCTGACCTACAAAGGCAAGGAAATCATTGAGGAAGTGGGAGAAACTAGAGGTTTGACTCGTTCAGGAAGATGTTATTCTCTAGAAGAGTTGAGAAAGGCCAAGAAAATCAGAGAAGGCCAATTGCCAATAAAGAAACCAGTCACTGAAGTAGAGGCAGAAGAGTTTTTGAAAAAGATGAAAGTTCAGGATTACTCAATCATTGACCAACAAAGAAAGACTCCTGCCCAAATCTCTCTACTATCTCTGCTCATACATTCCAAAGAGCATGTCCGTGTACTAATCAAGGTCCTAAACGAGGCACATATCTCAGAGGATACCATAGTAAATCAGTTAGAGAAAATGGCCAACAGATTTTTTGAGGTGAACATAATCTCCTTTACTGATGATGAACTTCCCGAGAAGGAAGCCGGGCATAATAGGGCTTTGAAATTGATAGTTAAATGTGAGGGGCATTATGTAAAACGAGTCATGGTTTATGGAGACTCAAATGTAGATGTATGTCCTCTCTCTACCTTGCAATGCATGAAGATCAATACAGACAGAATCCGACCCAGCAATGTTCGCATCCGGGCTTTTGATGGCTCAACAAGAGATACCACTGGGGAGATCAACCTCACCATGACGATTGGGCCGGTTGACTTTGAGATTGTCTTACAAGTAGTGGGCATGGCCACTTTTTATAACTTTCTTCTTGGAAGGCCATGGATCCATACAGCCTGAGCTGTGCTATCCACCTTGTATTAGATGCTCAAATTCGAACATGACAGGCACGAAATTATTGTTCACGGGGAAGACGAGTCTTCTATTTATAAAGACCCGTTAATCCCCTGTATCGAGGCCAAGGAATGGTCTGAGTCCATTGTCTATCAGACTTTTGAAGTGGTTGTTGTGGACCATGTCGAGGAAGGAAAGCCCATTCTACATCCTTGTCTTTCTGCCACATCTGTAATGGTGGCTGCAGTTATGATGATACAAGGTTATGATCGAGGAAAAGGCTTGGGGGAATCATTGCAAGGAATTTCGGAGCCTATTTCTCCGTTTGGTAACTAGGGTAATTTTGGCTTTGGCTTCAGGCCAACACAAGCAGACGAAAACAAAGCCAAACACAATAAAAAGCATGGATGGGTCTTGCAACAGCCTATCCCTTACATTTTCTACAATTTTGTCAAGCCATGACTCCGAGATGGTCAAAATTCCTCGGCGCATGCAAACATTGATGAAATTTTTCATGGCCTCAGCCAGATATTTTCTGAAGCGAATATGATCTAGGATGGTGAAGGCAATAGTCATGTCGATATGTAATTAGTTGACCCAGATACCATGCTCACCAACTGGGAAGAAACTCCTCTTCCCACAAGGAAGGAGTCTTGGTAGTTTGTTTTTGCAGTTTCTTTTATGTATTTTGGGTTACTTTCAGGGTTGTAATCCAAACATCTCATTATGATTGTTTTGTTTTGATGTTAACCCTTCTATCCTTTCGAATTCAATGAAATGCAGTTCAGTTTCCTATTAAATTTTGTATCTTTTCTTTTTCCTAATTCCTGTCATTTTATTTCCATTTCAGTTTTGTTAATGCCGGCTTTAATAACATGACATGCATGTGAAATTCACGCCCAGATCTTAAAAAGTTATCTAATATTAAAATAGTGGATCAATAGGTTGAATATGATAAAGATATAGTTGTTGAGGAAATAAGAAGAGAGTTGGAACATTTTGAAAACAAGCCTAAGCCTAACCTCAATGAAACTGAGCCGATTAATATCAGAAGTCATGAAGAAGTCAGAGACACAAATTTAAGCATTCACACTAAACAAAAAACCAGAGATGCCTTGATTAACTTTTATTTGAATACAGAGATGTGTTTGCTTGGTCTTACAATTACATGTCGAGTTTAAATGCTGATCTAGTGGTTCATAAGCTTCCTCTGTATTATGATTTTCCACCAGTCAAGCAAAAACAGCAAAAATTTAAAACAAATGTGAGTGACAAAATCAAAGAGGAAATAATGAAACAACTGAGCGCCAATATGGTCAGAGCTATCCAATACACCACCTGGGTGGCGAATGTCATGCCTATGCCGAAGAAGGATGGAAAGACTAGAGTCTGTGTTGACTACAGGGACCTGAATAAAGCAAGTCCAAAGGATAATTTTCCTTTACCAAATATCCACATTCTTGTAGATAATTTCTCAAAGCATGAGATACAATCATTCGTGGATTGCTATGCTGGGTACCACCAAATTCTAATGGATGAGGATGATGCAGAAAAGATCGCTTTCACCAATCCATGGGGTACTTATTGTTACAGGGTCATGCCATTCGGTTTAAAGAATGCAGGGGCAACTTACATGAGGGCTATGACCACCATTTTTCATGACATGATGCACAAAGAGATTGAAGTATATGTCGATGATGTCATCATAAAATCAAAGACACAGGCTGATCACGTGTGCGATTTGAAAAAGTTCTTCAAACGACTTCGAAGGTATGACCTTAAGCTTAATCCAGCCAAGTGTGTATTTGGGGTTCCATCTGGGAAACACCTCGATTTTATAGTCAGCCGAAGAGGCATTGAACTGGATCCATCTAAGATAAAGTCCATTCGAGATCTGCCACCCCCGAAGAATAAAAAGGAAGTCATGAGTTTGCTCGGGAGGTTGAACTACATCAATAGGTTCATTGCTTAGCTCACAACCATGTGCGAGCCCATCTTTAAGTTGCTAAAAAAGGATGCCGCTATCAAGTGGACGGACGATTGCCAAAAAGCTTTTGACAGGATCAAAGATTATCTGTAAAAACCCCATGTACTGGTCCCACCTGAACTTGGTAGGACTTTGTTTTTTATATCTATCGGTGATGAATAATTCCTTTGGATGCGTTCTGGGTTAACATGATGAAACAGGAAAAAAGGAACATACAATCTATTATTTGAGCAAGAAGTTCACCAATTATGAGGTTAAGTACACCTTTTTAGAAAGGACATGTTGTGCCTTGACTTGGGTCGCTCAAAAGCTGAGACATTATCTTTTGTCCTACACTACTTACCTCATATCCAGAATGGATCCTTTAAAGTACATCTTCCAAAAGCCAATGCCCACTGGCAGGCTCACAAAATGGAAAATCCTGCTCACAGAGTTAGACATGGTCTATGTCACTCGCACCTCGATGAAAGCACATGCTTTGGCAGGTCATTTGGCAGAGAATCCAGTTGATGATGAGTACATTCCACTTAGCACAGACTTCCCAGATGAAGAGGTCAACTCAATAGAGGAAGTGGCTCCAGACGATCACCCTGTATGGAAAATGTATTTTGATGGGGCTGCCAATATCAAAGGAGTTGGGATTGGGGAAATCCTCATTTCACCTATTGGACATCATTACCCTACAATGTCTTGACTTTAGTTCTTCTGTACCAATAATACGGCAGAATACGAAGCTTGTATCATGGGTTTGAAAATGGCCGTCGACCTAGATTTGCATGAACTATTAGTTATGGGAGATTCTAAATTACTTATCCGGCAAGCCCAAGGCGAATGGGAGACTCGAGACATCAAGTTTATTCCGTACAGACAATGTGTGCAAGACTTGAGCAAAATATTCAAATCCATCGAGTTCAGGAACATTCCTAGGTTTCACAATGAGCTAGCCGATGCCTTAGCTACTTTAGCCTCGATGCTCCCTTATCCAGGCAACACTCATATTAATCTACTAGAAATCTAAGTTCGAAATCAACATAGTTACTGCAATACAATTGAGACAGAACTAGATGGTAAACCATGGTATCATGACATAAAATGATTGAAAATAAGAGAATATCCAGAGCATGCCAAAGGAGATGTAAAAAGAACTATAAGGCGTCTCGCCAGTGGTTTCTTCCTGAATGGGGAAATTCTGTACAAGAGGACCCCAAACTTAAACTTGTTGAGATACATAGATGCTACAGAAGTGGAGCGAATCATGAGTGAAGTGCATTCGGGGTTATGCAGACCTCATATGAATCGATATGTTTTGGCGAAGATGATTCTGTGGGTAGGGTATTAATGGTTTAATATGGAGCGAGATTGCTTCAGATTTGTTCGCAAGTGTCACCAATGCCAGATTTATGGTGGCATGATTCATTCGCCTCATTCGGAGTTGCATCCCATGTCTTCTCCTTGGCCTTTCGTTGCTTGGGGAATGGATGTCATTGGGTCGTTCGAGCCAAAGGCTTCTGATCACGCCCAAGTATATCCTCTAAATAGGATTCTGCGGACGTTGCAAATAAAACTCGAGTATTATGCCCAGGGTCGAATCCACAGAGAGTCAACCTATCAACTGCTACCTTTAGACCCACTCAATTCTTTAGAACCAACTCCAAAAAGACTTTTGAATCACTGTTTGAGGTTTCTTTATAAACTAAGTTGTAGAAAAATGACAAGCTATAACTAAATAACTAATGTTGTAGACAAATATGAGAGAAAAGCTAAGGTAATGACTTCCCCTATTGATGGAATCCCTTCTGTTTTTGCTTCATACAAATTTACCGACTCACTTTATTAATCATGAACACTCACCTCACCGTAACTCTCTCCCGAGCAATCACA
>MU724515.1:52295-139015 GCA_026770625.1 Nicotiana glauca
AAAGAAATTAGCTACTCATAACTATGGGTAAATAAACTAGAATAGAATTCATCATCAAAAACAAAAGAAAAGAAGAAATATGTTTGGAGAAATCTCTCACAATAGTTTTTCCTTCCCAGATAACCTAAAAATCAATACTTGCCTCCTTTGGGCGAAGTCTATGGTTTAAATAGGGTTTAGGTCTAAAAAATCCTGTTTTTACACTTTGGTCCCTTAACTTTTCGGCGCCTGCCGCGGTCGCGGTGGAACCGCGGCAGAACAGTGCCTTTGGTTCTTCAATCTTCTGCAGCAGCTTTTCACCGCGGTCGCGGTGGAACCGCGATGGAACAGTACTTTCGGCACTAAAGGGCTGGTACGATTTGACTTCAATGGGAATTTGCATTTTTGGCCTCTTTTCTCCAGTATTGACTCCAAAATAGCTCCTTACCCTTCCTTAGCCATTTATTACCTATAAATCATGAAAAACACTAATAAGAGCATTTGTTATCATATATATCATCAAAAAAAATATAAGAATGTGATTATTCAAGGTGTGATTATAGTCAAATTCACCTATTATCAGCTTCAAATTGGCATAGATTCATTTTGGTTGCAATTGATTACTTTACCAAGTGGGTAGAGGCCGTCACTTTCAAAGCAACCACCAAGAAAGCAGTGGCAGACTTTGTTCATTCCAACATCATTTGTCATTTTGGTATTCCAACGACCATTATCACTAACAATGAAACGAATCTAAATAGTCATTTGATGAAGGAGGTATGCAAACAATTTAAAATCATGCATCGCCATTCTACCCCTTACCGACCAAAAGCCAATGGAGCCGTTAAAGCAGCAAACAAGAACATCAAGAAGATTCTTAGAAAGATGATCCAAGGTTCCAAGCAATAGCATGAAAAGTTGCCTTTTGCTCTTTTGGGATACCACACGACTGTTCGCACATTTGTTGGTGCAATTCCGTATCTGCTTGTATATGGAACTGAAGCTGTAACACCCACTGAAGTCAAAAGTCCCTCTCTCCGAATACTCATGGTATTATCGCGTGGTCATCATATCCATGTCTACCCTTACCCACCTCGTTAAGGTATTAAATCGCAGAATGGTCTCGTTACTTATTGCATTATATTACCCATCCCAATCCTATAAGCCCCGGAGGTATTAAGGACTACTAGTTCTAAAGAGAGGGAGGATTGGCTTTTAGAATTTAAAAAGGACAAAAAGTCTAAGGTACAATCAAAATAGGTATGACAAGTATGGGGAAGCACATAAACAAACAAGGTTCAAGCAAAACCTCCTCGCAACAAAAGAACATATAGTTTTAGCACGTCTTTCAGATACTGATTAGGTCTTTAATTAAACTTAAAACATCAAGGCATGACTGATTTATCACATATTTTTCAGATAAGAAGTCCAAATTAGGCCTACCTTCTGTTATAATTATTAAAGACTGGTGTAGTTAATTAATTACCTAATGGCTTGCCTAGGCGAGACCTATCGGCATGATATCTAGCAATGTAGAAGTATACTGATTTTAAAGAAAGCTTGCTGATTATAGACAAACACAAATTCTGCAGATATTGAGTATCGATATAACTGATTTTAGGCTTGTAAACGATTCAAAGTCAGTTGATTACCCTTATAGACATGCTTTCTAAGCGTGACTGGTTTTAAAATGTTTATAAAAATGCAAGATTCCTATAGGCATGGTATCTGGAATGCAATTTTGTTATTTAAACCTATAAACTATTTGCCTAATGATAGATGCAAATGCGGAATTTAAAAGATCCTATAGTCAGGTTATCTATATGATGCAAGAATGCATAAGCCTACAGTCATGGTATGTATGTGAGTGCAGAACCTTAAAACATGATATTTATATAAGTGCAGAATCTTAAAGACATGGTATTTTTGTATACATAAGTGCAGAAATATAGGTATGATTTCTATATGAAATGCATAAGTGCAGAACTATAGGCAGGACTTCTATATGAAATGCTTGAGTGCAGAACTATAGGCAAGATTTCTATATGAAATACATAAGTGAAAACAATAGGCAGGATTTCTATATGAAATGCATAAGTGAAAAGCAGGATGCGATTGTAGGAATAAATACCTAAGAACATGATGTCTACCCCAAATGCATACATGAGTGACCCTCCCCTTTTTACTATATACCCTCATAAGTTATTAAAAATTATTACAACCTGGAATAAATAAAGAAAAAAAAGAATAAAATTACATCAGTAGTTACAGTACAACCAAGGAGAGCCTAATTTAGACTCCAAGTTTGAAACATGAAATAAACTAACTCCAAAGATCCGATTTCCAAAGCCTTTCTCATTTTTGGGTGTGTTAGAGTTCCCGGGAGCTTCATGAACTCCAAGTAGTGCTTACACCCAAATAAGTTGTAAAATTGAACTAAAGTGCAGTGTGGAAGGGCCAGCCCTCAAATATCCAAGTTCAGAGGGAACTCAAGGTCCTAAAGCAAGGCTCATGGGAGGGGGACAGAACTTAGAAACTAGGAATGAGTGTACGTGCAATAGAGGGGATTTTGGGAAGGCCATGGCAGGCTGGTGGTTATACCCAGCAATTAGGAGTGTTGGCACACCCCTAACCAACCTGATATCCACATTTGTTTGGGAGTTAGGATCCATTAAGGATCAAGTCCAAACATGAGCAGCAATTTAGATACTTCCAAGCCTGAACCTTAACTCAAACACATAGAGGGGAATAGGGGTATAGGGATTCACAGCAGAATGCAGGTGAAAAGAGAATAACATACAAATTAATCACTAAGCATGGACAGTAAAGTTAACAGGATTGCGGAAGCTGTAAATAAACACATTGGTATGATGGCTGAAACTAAATTAGGACATGCCAATTTAAAAAATAAGCAGAGAAAAAGCAGTAGAAAAGCCCAAATTGCAAGCAAACAGCCAGAAGAAATTCAGATGAGAATGTGAATTTGAAATTGAGAAAGTGGGGGGAGTAATGTAAGCTGAAGGTGTGTCAAAGTATTGAATTCGAAGTTGTCTTAAAGAGTATTCAATTGTGTGTCCTTGAAAGTGCAGAAGGGTAGTCCCCTTTTATAGTGCCGAAGGCAAGTAAGAAAAAGTAAGAAAATAGCTTTGCAATCAATCACATAAAGTCTCCCTTTAGTTAAAGGATTCTGATTTCAAACGAGTAGAAGACAGTTAAGGAAAGAATTTGACTAATATTTTCCAAAGTAACACAAAAAGGATAAATATTGTCGACGCCACCTTTTTTCCATATATGGTTACCCTCCCCCATCTTCACTAAACCCCATAAGTTATTACAAATTATTACAGACCAAATGAATCAGGCAGAAAAATAAAATTACATCAAAAATTTAAGCTGCATCCAAGGAACCTAATTCAGACTCGATATCTAACAATATGAGATGAACCAACTTCCGGGATCGATTTTCGAAGCCTTTTTCTTATTTGGGATGTGTCAAAGTTCCAAGGAACTTCAAGAGTTCCAGGCAGTGCTTACACCCCAAATGTTATTGCAGAACAGATTAAGGTGTAATGTGGAAGTGCCAACCCTTAAGTGTCCAAGATTGGAGGGAACTCAAGGTTCCAAAAGCAAGGCTCACAAGAGAGGGGCAGGACTTAAGGACAAGGAGTAAGTGTAAGTGAAATGAGAGGGAATAAGAGGGGAGCCAGGGCAGGTTGGTAGTCATGCCTAGCAACTAGGCTGCTGGCACACCCCTGAACAACTTGTCAGCTCAAAAAATTAGAGAGTTAGGACCTTTTGAAGGTCAGGTTCGGCCATGGATAGCAATTCATATGCTGTCAGGAAATACCTAAACTCTATACACATAAGGGAATAGGGGAATAGGAGATTGAAACAGGATAGGATCCAAAGGACCCAATCTTAATCCAGGACAACAACTTTGCATGTTGCCATGTCTTAACATACAGCCCAAACACATAAAGAGAATGGGGATAGGGATTCATTGCAACAACAGATAGCAAGACATAATTATTTTTTTTAATGCTGAACTCTATAAAGCAGTAAAATGGAAGCTTGTAAGTAAACACAATGTATTTGATGCTTGAATCAAAAGTAGGACATACCAAATCAGAAGAACAAGTAGGGAGAAGCAGTAGATTTGGGGAAGCCAAATTACAATCAGGAAGCAAGAGTGTGAGTTTTAGAAGAGAGTTGATGATTTTAAAAATCGTGTGTGTGTTAATGAAAGAGCAGGGTATTTATAATTGAAAACAGGTGTAGCAAATAAGGCAAGAATCATAGTTTAGTAATAATTAAGGAAATATGTACCAATTAAAATCAATCAGCCCATAGACTCCCTTTAATTAAGGAGTCCAAATTCAAACGGTAACAGGCAGAAGTTATTTAAGGAAGGAGATCAAGTAAATATCTCGTGCAAGGTAGGCATATAAGGGTAAATACATAGTGGTACATGATTTGCAAAACAAGGAAAGGGAATCAGTAAAATAACCAGTAAAGAATCCCATTGAAAGCCTTGCACGAATCAGAAAAGAGGTAAAGGAAAGTTTTAATTTAGGAAAAATTAGTAATAATCAAATAAGCAACATTAAAGGGATTCAAAATCAATTAACAATTGGCAAAACATTTGAAAGAGAAGTTCATAGGCATGTCAAGCAAGAGGGTTTCAAAATCACAAACGTAGAAAAAGGTTCAAATTCAATTCATAAACTCAAAGTAAGTTTGAGAGTTCAAGGTTTCAAAGTAGAACCCTTGTCCAAACATAAAGCGAAATTAGCCAAAGAAAACCCCCAAATCTTAGGGTTTTTAAATTTGAATTTGACACAGAGATGAAGAGGCAAACCATTGAGACAGGCTCAGAGACTTTTTCAGAGTCTCATGAGAAGCATACAAGAACAATAGCAAAGAACATAGGAACTAGTACAGGAAACAAGTTTCAAGAAAGCTTGAAAATTAAACAAGTTCAGGTAGTGTAAACTTAAAGAAACAGTCGATAAAACACATCTAAAAAGAATCCAAGCAAAGTTCGGTAAAGGCAACCAAAGGACTAAAACTCAATAGGAAAACACAGTAGAGAAACACATGAGATAGGCATGTGAGAGCATACCAGGAAAACTTCATAATACAGCAAATATAAGAACACACGAAAAGGCATGCGAATAAAAAAAAAGCAAATAAGAACATAGCATGGGTTGATTCTCACCATGAAAAGGAGAAGAAGAAGGGTCAGAAACATTTTAATAACTTTCTACAAACCCTAATAAAAAAGAAGTGCTTTTTTGAAAGAAAATCGGAGAAAACGTTTAAGCAGCTTAAGCGACATGTAACAAATCTAAAATAATCAGAGAGAACCTCGATATTTAGGGTTCCAGATGAACCCTAGAGATGAGAAAGGCTTCAAAAATACTCGATCTAAGCCGGATAATATCATAAATAGGATCAAAAGACCAAGAGCCACTGGAGATGGCCGGAGTCTTCGAATCAGTGAAGGCCTGAGTGAAAACCCTCAAGGTCTGGCCTCGATCCTTCGAACAACATGCATGCAGGAGCCATAGGAGGTGGGTATAGGCTGTCGATGGCCTGAGAAGCCATGGATGCCTGAAATCATGGTGGAATAAGGTAAGGGAACGCTAGGATTCTAGGGAAGGCTAGAGAGAGATTGAGAGATGAGAGTTCAAAGGCGGCATATCTAATAGAATAAATTAGGGTTGGGGGGTAGGGAAATTAAAAAGGAAAGAACGGATCATGGTCGTTGATCAAAATGATCAACGACTAAGATTAAAAGAGGAACCAGGCGGGTCTAAAAATGGGTTGTGGGTTTGGGTTGAAATTTGAAATTGGGTCGTTTGATCAGGGGTGGAATTGGAGGTTAAATTGAGGATACAATTGCAATTGGAAATGGCTATGTATTAAATAACCAATTTCTCCCCTCTAATTTATATAAAAATAGTTAAAAATGATTTTAAAAATGAACTAAAAGAAATAAACTAATTAATAATATATAAAAATTAATCTAAAAATACTGGAAATAATTTTATAATTGTAAAATGCCATTAATCGTAATATAGGCTATGATTGCAATTTTATGCAATTTTAGTTTAAAATATCAAATAAATTTTTACAAATATGCAAAAAATCACATTTATTATATTTTGGTGTAAATATGAGGATGGAAATAAATTATTCACAAAAATAGTAGTTTTAATAATAATTACAGGATTTTGTACTGCTAAAATAGATAATAAATCGAGTTTATGAATCTTAGAAAATTAGGAAAAAATACCAAAACTCTTGGCATGCTTATGTATGCATACACATACTATTTTGAGAATATTTTGAGTATATAAAATACATAGAAAAAAATTAGGTATCAACAGCTGCCCCTCTTTACCCGGGAAGAATGAAAGAGTTGTCGGGTAAAGATATGATGACCAATTTTGACCGAGAGAGACGGCTTGCAAAAGGTTTTGACCGAGCTCTGGTTTCTGAGCTGCCTACATATCCGTGGTTTTACATGAATTAGGTCATATGTAGTTCAGGATACATCGACGGAGTATGCCGATGGAGGTTTTCGAAGAGACGAGCGCAATATTTAGGTTGGAAAGGATGGTCAGGGACTGATGGGTTGCGAGAACCGGGGAGAGATCGCTCCTACTGTAATGGTCGTTGCTAGCTGATTTACCTGCAATTGAGTAATACAAGCATATCGTGCGGAATTTTAAACGTGATGCAAGTTCCCATTGGACCATGAATGTTGTCATTGGACAGTTAAGATGACGTCCTCAGACCATGACGTCCTGGGCCATGAAGCGCATAATAAAGGATTCACAGGCTATGAAATGACGTTCTCGGGCTATGATAATGGTGCCTCTGAACCATGATGCCTTTGAATAATGATGTGCAGAATATAAAGCGGGTTCCTCGGGCCATGGCATGGCGTTCTCAGGCTATAAAGATGGTGCCTCTGAACAATGACGCCCTTGGATGGTTTGGCGGTATTTCAGCCCATGAAATGCAAGATTTGGCGGTATTTCAGCCCATGAAATGCAAGATTTCAGCCGACGGGTGAAGGATAAGTCCAAATGGCAATATTTCAGCCGACGGAAATTTAAATAAAGCTGGCGATGTTTTAGCCGATGTAGAAAACGTAAATGGCGATATTTCAGCTGATGAAATTTAAATAAAGCTGGAGATGTTTCAGTCGATGTAGAAAATGTAAATGGCGATATTTTAGCCGATAGAAATTTAAATAAGGTTGGCGAGATTTCAGCCGATGAAAAGATTTAAGTAAAATTGGCGATATTTCAGCCGATGTAGGGATCTAAATAGAGTTGGCTATATTTTAGCCGATATAGAGATTTAAATAAAGTTGGCGATCTTTCAGCCATACAGATGGAGTTAGAGCTTAACCTCGGAAGACAGAATGGTAGCCTTATGCAATGTAGAGAAATGCACGATGGATATAGAGCTTAACCTCGGAAGGCAGAATGGTAGCCTTATGCAATGCAGAGAAAAATGTAGATGGAGACAATGCTTAGTCTCGAAAGGCAGAGTAGTTGCCTTATGCAATGCAGAGAAATTCAAGATGGAGACAATGCTTAGTCTCGGAAGGCAGAAAGGTAGCCTTATGCAATGTAGAGAAAAATGCAGATGGAGACAGTGCTTAGTCTTGGAAGGCAGAAAAGGTAGCCTTATGCAATGCGAAAAATGCAAATGGAGACAGTGCTTAGTCTCGGAAGGCAGAAAGGTAGCCTTATGCAATGCAGAGAAATGCAGGATGAAGACAGAGCTTAGTCTCGGAAGGCAGAAAAGCAGCAATATGCAATGCAAAAAATGCAGATGGAGACAGTGCTCAGTCTCGGAAGGCAGAAAAGTAGCAATATGCAATGCAAAAAATGCAGATGGAGACAGTGCTTAGTCTCAGAAGGCATAAAAGTAGCCTTATGCAATGCAATAAATAAAGGTGGGGAGTAACGAAATCTCTTAGATGATGGATGATGGTCGGTAGTTGATCGTCATTGTGGCTGCTGAGAATGTCGTACGCGGATAGAACTTGTAAGTGGGCAATGATTTTAAGAGTCGTATTCCTGAAAAATATGAGTTTGTAATCATATCTGATGACTTTATGTCTGGGGTGCCTGCATACAAAGAAAAATCGTGGGTTTTGTAAAGGGGAAGGTTAGTTCGTCTTCCCGTGGACCTCTCTTGTCCTTCTCGGCTCTTCCTTTCATTGGGGTAGCGTCGCTAAACAAAGCAAATTTGATAGTAGCCATGCATGACTTAGCAAAATAATAAAAATATGATGTAAATGGTTTTAGATGAACTAATGACTACGACACGGTTCAAGATATTGCAACCTCTTTTGCTCCAGAATTTTGAGGGTCCTCCTTAAAATTCAGCCCCATTTTACTGGGCTGGTGCTTCTGAAGGCTGCGTGTGATGATTGGTGAAGATCAACTTCGAAATTTTAAGGGTCCTCCTCAAAATTCTGCCCAGTTTCCAATATCGGGGGAAATGAAAATTTTACTAAATTGTGACCGAACCCATAAGGCTACTTACGTATCCCCTCTTAAACGGGAATCAGGTCAGGCGTAGTTCAAATTACATCATTAAGGAATCATAGTGGTTACACATAGTACCGCTTCACTGCATCTGAATTGATCGGCTTTGGCCAGACTTCTCCATCCATTTCTGCAAGTATGAGAGCTCCCCCGGTTAGAACCCGGTGAACCATGTATGGACCTTGCCAATTAGGAGAAAACTTTCCCTTGGCTTCGTCTTGGTGCGGAAAAATCTTCTCAGTACTAACTTCCCTGGCGCGAATCGTCTTGTCTTGACTCTCTTGTTGAAGGCTCTGGTCATTTTGTTCTGATAAAGCTGACCATGGCAAACTGCATTCAGTCTTTTCCCGTCTATAAGGGCTAGCTGCTCGTAGCGACTTTTTACCCATTCTGCATCTTCAAGTTCTGCTTCCCGCATAATTCTCAGGGAAGGAATCTCTACTTCAGCTGGGATGACTGCCTCGGTACTGTAAACCAGCATATAAGGAGTTGCCTCAGTTGATGTGTGGACTATGGTACGGTATCCCAATAGAGCAAATGATAGCTTCTCATGCCACTGCTTGTGTTTTTCTATCATTTTCCTCAGTATCTTTTTGATATTCTCGTTGGCTGCTTCTATAGCTCCATTCATCTGGGGTCTGTAGGCTGTAGAATTCTTGTGCTTAATCTTAAATGTCTCACATATTTCTTTCATCAGATCATTGTTGAGGTTAGAACCATTGTCAGTGATGATTGACTCTGGGACGCCAAACCGGTAAATGATACGGTTGCGAACAAAGTCTTCCACAACCTTCTTGGTTACCACCTTATATGATGCTGATTCAACCCATTTGGTAAAGTAATCAATTGCCACTAGAATGAACCTGTGCCTGTTTGATGCAGCAAGCTCGATAGGTCCGATGATATCCATTCCCCAAGTGGCGAACGACCATGGTGAGCTTGTTGCATTGAGCTCGTTAGCGGGTACCTTTATCATGTCTGCATGGATCTGGAAATTATGGCATTTCCGAACATACTAGATGCAGTCTGTCTCCATAGTCATCCAGAAATAACCATCTCGAAGTATTTTCTTGGCTAAGACGAAACCATTCATGTGTGGGCCACAGGTCCCTGCATGAACCTCCTCCAACAACCTGGATGCTTACTTTGCCTCGACACACCTTAGTAATCCCAAACCGGGAGTCTTCCTGTACAGGATTCCTCCGTTGTGAAAGAAGTGATTGGATAACCTCCGCAGTGTGTGCTTTTACGTAGTGTTTGCAAGTTCTGGATACTCTCCTGTTGACAGATATTTCTTAATGTCATGGAACCATGGTTTTTCGTCTGCTTCTTCCTCGACATGAGCACAGTAAGCAGGTTGATCCTGGATTTTTATCGGGATAGGATCAATGAAGTTCTTATCTGGATGTTGAATCATGGATGATAGAGTAGCCAATGTATCAGCGAACTCATTCTGAACTCTGGGGACATGCCGAAATTCTGTCTTTGTAAACCTCTTCCTTAACTCCAGTACATGATGCAAGTATGGGAGTATTTTGAAATTCTTGGTTGCCCATTCTTCTCGAACCTGTTGTATGAGCAAGTGTGAATCCCCGATCACTAGTAACTCCTGAACATTCATATCAATGGCTA
Source organism: Nicotiana glauca (assembly GCA_026770625.1). NCBI lineage: Eukaryota > Viridiplantae > Streptophyta > Magnoliopsida > Solanales > Solanaceae > Nicotiana > Nicotiana glauca. Next base: position 62,483 of record MU724515.1, read on the forward strand.
GCTTGAGTCCTAAGATGCAGGCTTCATACTCGGCTATATTGTTGGTGCACGAGAACCTGAGTTTGGCGGACACTGGATAATGTTGACCTGTTTCTGATACTAGGATTGCTCCTATGCCAACGCCTTTAAAGTTTTCTGCTCCATCGAAAAACATTCTCCAGCCATCATAGGATTCTGCAATGTCTTCTCTTATGAAAGAGACCTCCTCATCGGGAAAATACATCTTTAGAGGCTCGTATTCTCTGCCCACGGGGTTTTTAGCAAGATGATCGTCTAGTGCTTGTCCTTTGATCGCTTTCTGGGTTACGTAGACAATATCAAACTCACTCAACAGAATTTGCCATTTGGCTAGCTAGCCCATGGGCATGGGTTTCTGGAAGATATACTTCAGTGGATCCATCCTTGATATAAGATAAGTAGTGTAGGCACATAAATAGTGTCTCAACTTCTGAGCTACCCAAGTCAGGGCACAACAAGTACGTTCTAGCAGGGATTATCGGGCCTCGTACGGGGTGAACTTCTTGCTGAGATAGTAGATGGCTTGCTCCTTTCTCCCCGTTTCATCATGTTGTCCCAAAACACAACCAAATGCTCCATCCAGTACTGCAAGTTAGAGCAATAGCGATCTACCTGGTTTGGGCGGAACCAGAACTGGCGGTGTTGACAAGTATTCCTTGATTCTGTCGAAGGCTTTCTAACAATCATCAGTCCATTTAGTGGCGGCATCCTTCTTCAACATCTTAAATATAGGTTCACAAATGACTGTGGACTGGGCTATGAACTGGCTGATGTAGTTGAGTCTCCCCAAGAAACTCATAACCTCTTTCTTCTTCTTTGGAGGTAGTAATTCCTGAATGGCCTTGACCTTTGACGGATCGAGTTCTATTCCCCGCCGACTTATGATGAACCCAAGTAATTTTTCGGCTGGAACCCTGAAAAATCGCACTTGGCGGGATTTAATTTCAGGTTATACCTTCTCAATCTATTGAAGAACTTTCTTAAGTCTTCCATGTGGTCAGTGGCTTTATTGGATTTGATGATGACATCATCTATATTCACCTCGATCTCTTTGTGTATCATATCATGAAAAATATTAGTCATGGCCCTCATGTAGGTGGCCCCAGCATTCTTTAATACAAACGGCATTATCTTGTTACAATACATCCCCTACAGTGTAATGAAAGCCATTTTCTCTGCGTCTTCTTCGTCCATCCGTATCTGATGATACCCAGCAAAACAATCGACAAATGACTGCAACTCGTGCTTGGCGCAGTTTTCAATCAGGATGTGTATGTTCGGCAAGGGGAAGTCATCTTTCGGACTTGCCCAGTTGAGGTCCCGGTAGTCGACACAGACTCTGAACTTCCCGTCCTTCTTCAGCACTGGCACAATGTTGGCTAACCATGTTGGATACTCCACTACCCTGAGGACCTTGGCTTTGACTTGTTTGGTAATTTCTTCTTTGATTTTCAAACTCATGTCTGGATTGAACTTTTTGAGCTTCTGTTTTACTGACAGACATGTCGGATCCGTTGGCAGTTTGTGAGCTACGATAGATGTACTGAGACCGGTCATATCATCATATGACCAGACAAATATGTCCTCATATTCTTTTAAGAACTCCGTGTACTCTTCCTTTTCTGATGGTGACAAGTGAACACTGATGCTCATTTCCTTGACATTCTCTGTATTCCCCAAGTTGATAACCTCAGTTTCGTCCAAGTTAGACTTAGGTCTGTTCTCAAAATCCTCAATCTGTTTAACGACCTCTTCTAGTATCTCATCCTCTTCTGAGTCTATGTCCGTTTGTTCTGTTATCTTTTCGCATGTCATATTCATCGGTTCATCAAGATAAGTAATAGTAATACTGTGTAAAATAAAGTAAATGGCAGAGAAAAAGAAATAATAAGAGCGAGATTTATATAAAAACTAAAATGCTTTGATAAATGCCAAAAATTGTTTTGAACATCGGAGATCTTTTAAAAAATTTAAAGATAATACTGAAGGGAAATCAACTAATGAAAAAGTAAAAGATAATGCATAATGCTTTGTTCAGCCTTGCTACCCTGAAGCTCTCCGGGCCCTGGTGGTTCTGATGGACCAATTGTTGAGGCGCTCTCCTCGGTTCACTGCCTGTATGGAAGGGCCTTCCTCCCTTTCCTCCTCGAGAATGGCGTAACAGTCCATATTGTCATCTTCCAAGAACAGGTTCTTCATTGCTTATAATGCTTCACCTTCCTCTGACCCATATATGATGTCGGCCGGCTGGAAAGTTTGTTCCAGGCGGGGTATTGGGTGCTCCTACGAATAGTAAGGGCCACGCCATGGTGGCGACTAGTTCCTGAATTCCTGCCAAGTATATCTATACCCTAACCCAAAAGTGGTTCTATGCTTCTTCAGTTTGATAGGCTTGGTGATTCCCTGGAGATTCTTCCCGAGCCCTTTGCCAGTTTCATACCCGCTCCAATTCAGTATACTTTCTATCTTGTTATCCCACCATTTGTCTTTATCCACGGCGTTGACTCGCTCAATGTGATGGTAAGTTTCTCCTCCTAGCTTCCTTCTCCCTTCGATTGCTGGGATGGTTTGGCGACTGTATATGGGGTTACTCCCGTCACCATGAATAATCACATATTTGTGATTCCACTGGAACTTCACTTCCTGGTGTAGGGTTGATGCTACAGCTCCGGCGGCGTGGATCCATGGTCGTCCTAGCAGTAAGTTGTAGGATATTGGGATATCTATTACTTGAAAATCAACATCGAACCAAGTTGGCCCCATTTGTAGACATAAACTGATCTCCCCAATAGTGGACCTTTAGGAAACATCGAAAGCTTTGACATTGATAGCCCCATCCTTGATTTCATATAGTCTCTTCCCCAATGTTCTGAGGGTCACCAATGGACAAATGTTGAGGCTGGATCCTCCGTCAATCAAAGTCCTGGTGATGAAATAGTCTTCACATTGCACAGTGATGTGCAACGCTTTGTTGTGTCCTAAACCTTCAGGGGGCAACTCATCCTCCTGGAAAGTGATCTTATGACTCTCCAATATCTGCCCGACCATATTTTCCATCTGTCCTCCAGTTATATTTCTGGGTACGTATGCCTCGCTCAGTATCTTCATTAGGGCGTTCTTGTGTGCCTCGGAGCTCTGCAACAGAGCTAGAATGGAGATCTGCGCTGGTGTTTTATTTAATTGATCAACAACTGAGTATTCTTTCGCCTGTATCTTCCACCAGAGATCATCAGGTCCAGTTTTAATAGGCCGTGCAGAGACCTGCTTATTGATTTAACCAAGTGCTCCGGAGTATAAATTCTTCCAGTCTTGGTCATACCCTGTGTTGCGATTGCTTCTCCAGACTTAGTTTTTCCCTTCCTTCTTGCCTTGGCGGTGTAATCCCAAGGAATGGCCTGTGTCTGGAATGGCGTTACTGCTGACATCACTACAGGAATTGGCACTCTCATTTTGGGTGGCAACACAACAACTTCAAATGGTACCTTTGGAGACACAAACTCCACCTCAATCAGCTCTGCGGTCCTTTTGGATGACGGTGTTTCAAACTCGAGAGGCACATACATGTTTACTTCAACATCCCCAGAGGGCTGGATCTGGACTACAATTGGATTCAATGTGACGGTTGGTTTCTTGGGCTCGTCACCTTCGGCAATTAATCTAATCGACCCCTTGGGGTCCCAATCATCTTCTACCTCGATCATGTGCACACCACCACCCTTATGATCAGGCAAAGGATTGTTTCGAACATTATGAGCAGGTTCTTTGGACACGATGATTTTGTTGTCAATTAGATCTTGGATTTTGTCTTTCAGAGATCGGCACTCATCAATGGTATGCCCTTTTATGCCGGAATGGTACGTACAGGATTTATTTGGATTGACCCACTGGGAAGGATTTTCTGGAGTTGTGTCAGGGATTGGGGTGACATAAGCGGCTGCTTTGAGTCTTTTATATAATTGGTCGATTGGCTCGGTGATGGCAGTGTATTGCTTGGGAGGTTTACGGTCGAAGTTAGGGCGTGGCTTGGGGAAGTTTTGGTGGGCAGGAGATGATTGGTAGTGAGTATTATAGGCTTGGTAGACGGGTGCAGGTTGGGAATATTTTGGTGAAGTAGGTTGGTATGCGAGGGATGGAGATGGTTGGTAAGAGAGTGATAGAATTTGGTAAGAGGGCGGAGGTGCTTGGTAATTGGGAATAGGCTGGTATGTGAAAGGGGGTACTCGGTTGGCTTGGTATTTTACTGGAGACTTGGTTCTTTGTGCGACCATTACGGCACTCACATCCTTTTTTCTTGGATGTTCCACCAGATTGTAGGGTTTTGTTGGTGGCCTGCAGTGCCTCGAAATTAGTGACCATACCGATCTTAATGCCTTCCTCAATCCTTTCTCCTAGCTTGATGATATCGGAGAATTTCTGGCCCTCTATCAACATTAACCTCTCATAATACTGTGGATATTGAGCTCGGACAAAAAATCAGTTCATTTGTTCTTCCTCTAAGGCCGGCCTAACCTTAGCAGCTTCGGATCTCCATCAGGTAGCATACTCGCGGAATGTCTCAGTGGGTTTCTTTTTAAAATTCTTGATGTAGAAGATATCTGATGCATTTTCTGTATTGAACCTGAACCTATCCATGAAATCGGACGCCATTCCAACCTAGCTCGTCCACTTCTTGGGATCTTGGCTAATGTACCAAGATAGCGCATCGCCTTTCAAACTTCTCATGAAGTGTTTCATGCGGATCTTCTCATCTCTTCCTACGCCGACCAGTTTATCACAATATGTCCTCAGATGGACTCTAGGATCCCCCGAGCCGTCAAACATTTAAAACTTGGGAGGTTTGTACCCCTCAGGAAGTTCAATGTCTGGCTGAATGCAAAGATCCTCATAATTCAGACCTTCAATGCCTTTGCTTCCTTCAACGCCTTGGACTCGGCTAGTCAATTTCTTGAGCTCGGCTGCTAGGTTCTTGATGAGAGAGTCTTTGTCATCAGACTCTGGTGTGTTTATAATGGGTTGAGTGTATTGTGGCATAGTTTCCACATAGATGGGAATGTGGTAGGGATGATCACTTGATGGTTCATGGATGAGGAGTGGAGCGTTGTTATGACATGTGTTGCAATTTTGATGAGTAGCGGGTTGTTTCTGCGGCTTCGGGATGTCCTGTGGAGGTATGGGGTCTTTTTCTTTGGGGAAGTTAATGTCTGGAGTCGTGAGGGAGAATGACAGACTTTCCAAGTTCTGAACTTGGTCTAGTTCTTCTTGAAATTTCAGTAACTTTTGTTCGAGCCGAGTGACACTTTCTTTGGATACCTGAACACCCTGAGGAACCTCTACCCTTTCAGTTGAGTTGTCCTTTCTAATTTTGTTCATGTTCTCCATTTTCACTTTGTTCTTGCTTTTTATAGGACTTGGAGGAGGAAGAGGTGGAGGGCCCTTAGATCTTGTGGAGTAGGATGACGATGCCAGAATGCACGAACTAACCTTTTGGGTAGGGGAATAAAAAATAAAAGTAAAAACAAAAAAGGTAGCAAGTTAGTACAGATTCTGAGAAAAATATTGCAATATTAAACACATAGTACAAGAATATAAATCATGTCTTAAATTGGGTGCCTCATTGTGCCCGAGGTAGGCCTAGCGACAAGTTGATTTGGAGAACTTATAATGCTAAATGCCTCATTTTATTGATAAAAATAAGACGAATCCCAAAACGACACTAAAATTGTATAAAATAAAATATCACTAATGGCCATTGGCCTTATTACATTTCAAAGAGAAAAAGAAAAGAAACTCCTAACTATTTGGTCCCAGAAGAACCTTCCCCAGATTCGGCATCTTTGGCTCCATCGAATAGTGTCACCAGTTCACGCAATCACAACAGCAGATAAGCCCTAGCCAAATGTCCTCCTTCATTTCCCTAGGCGTTTTGGCAATTCTCGATCCTCCGGATGAACTTCCCTTCCAGCTCTACTAACCCTTGCTCCAAATGCCCTAGGCGCTTGTTGGCTCTGACAGCCATATCCTTCCATTCCTCGATCAACTTTTGATTAGCCTCTTGAATCTCCTGATGCTCACTCTCACACTCCCTGATTCATTTTCACAACTGATTGTACTTAACCTGTATCTCAGTCCTTTCGTCGATGACGCTGTGACCTCGAGTAGACCCAGGCTATTCTAACCCAGTATGATCTTCTTCTAGACAACTTGGATAATATGAGGTGTAGCCGGCATGATATCTGTCAGTCTCTATGGAATCCTTTTCTAGGATGATCTTACTGTTCCACATGTGTTGAGCTTGACATTTGTATGGCCTATCGTCGTCTTGGAAGTCAGCCCTGAAATGACTCATCTTTTTTACCTTTGGTATGACTTGCTTTCTCCCTGCCTGCCTCATGACTCAGAGAGGGACATATGGATAAGTCCCCCTCAGACCAATGAGTATAAGAAATGGAGTGTCCTGAGAGCGGATGATGAACTCTCCAGTGGGGAACCATTCGAACATCTACTGGACCTTGTCTTCTTTCAAGCTTTCAAACAACTCTACACATCCTTGAGCATCCCCCATCCGAGAAAACATGTCAGGCATATAGTTCATTCTATTGGGATGGTGAAAGGCTATATGATCATTCCACGGCCTTCGCGGAAGCTCTTGACGGTATCGACCCTTTTGAAGATGTTCTATAAGCTAGAGTTGGAGTAATAAGTTGCAACCCTCAAAATGACTGGCCCCTCGTTGACAATTTTCCAAAGCTCGGTAGATCTCCGCAACAATCATGGGCACTATGCTGAAATGTTGCCCTTCAATCCCCTCTATTAGTGTCTTGGAGACCATGGCTAGTCGGGTATGGAACCTAGCCTTCTTCATGGGAAACACTATCATTCCCAGGAAGCAGAACATGAAGACGAAAACTCTCATGTGGATATGCCCCAATGATGTGAGGTTGAATTCATCTGGATAGGTGCAGTAGGACTTGCTATGATCGTACCTCTCGTACAGATAGTCGAAAGGAACATAGGAATCCTTCAAACAAGTCAAGTCTGAATTTTTCTTCAACCCCATAATTTTGAAGAAACCCTTACCCTTGCTGTTTTCTGGAATGAGTAAACCTGGAGTCTCCCAAGGAATACTGGCTAACCCATATATTTCCTCGAGCAATGGTGTCATTTCAAGGTCCCCAAATCGAAATAGTGATCTATCACTGTCCCAGAATAAGGTCGCAGCCTCTATGATTTTGTTGTCCGGCCGAATTTCCAAAAGAGAGGGTAAGTTTCCAAAATATTTGTGGACAAGAGTCCGGTCACTGGAATGAAGGTCCTCCCACCATCTTAGCAACCTTGGGTGAATGTTGGTTACCATGCCGAATTTGGGAATTTCGTGCCTCATTTCCTGCAAAACAAGGCGTTAGTCCCTCACCCTCGTTGGATTCGACTATTTAAATCAATAATTGGCATAAACAACATTTAGTCCTCCAAATAAATGCACAGAGTATGGTGTTGTCCGTTTGGGTTCCAGGGGAACCCAGTGGACTTTGGATAAGGCTATCTTAAATAGTCATTATATGGATAGAATAACTGACTCGACTAGGTTTGACAGTGATGCATGAACAGTTAAACAGAATAAGGTTTCTATGGGGTACTAGACCGGTACCCTTGAGCAAACAACTCAAGAGGGAAAGGCATGGAACCGTCGACCGCACCGCTGGTCGACTAGTTTTACCGCAAATACGCCTTTGCCAAAATTTAGGGGGTAATAATATTGGAAGAGCGCAATCAATCATCAAGCGTTGCTATGGTATTTGTTTGGCACGAGTGGAATATGATGTCGAAGATGCAATTACAAAAAATGAAACAAATTGTCACGTATTTTCACGTTCATAATGATTACAATAATTGCCCAAAAATTACAATGGTATTGAAGGAAAGTAGTAAATGAAAGCAGTAAAGAAAAAGAAACAAAAAGCCAAGTTAGTTTCGAATAAAGAGATTAAATAAAGCAGTGAAAGATAAAAAGAGCAATAAATCACATATAACATGAAGTGGTAAAAGCCTAAAGAAGTCCCCAGCAGAGTCACCAAGCTGTCGACGCCCCCTTTTTTGGATACATGGTTACCCTCCCCTTTATTCACTAAACCCCATAAGTTATTACAAATTATTACAGACCAAATGAATTAGGCAGAAAAATAAAATTACATCAGAATTTAAGCTGCATCCAAGGAACCTAATTCAGACTCAATATCTAACAATATGAGATGAACCAACTTTCGGGATCGATTTTCGAAGCCTTTCTCTTATTTAGGATGTGTCAAAGTTCCAAGGAACTTCAAGAGTTCCAGACAATGCTTACACCCCAAATGTTATTGCAGAACAGATTAAGGTGCAATGTGGAAGTGCCAGCCCTCAAGTGTCCAAGTTCGGAGGGAACTCAAGGTTCCAAAAGCAAGGCTCACAAGAGGGGGGCGGGACTTAAGGACTAGGAGTAAGTGTAAGTGTAATGAGAGGGAATAAGGGGGGGAGCCAGGGCAGGTTGGTGGTCATGCCTAGCAGCTGGGCTGCTGGCACACCCCTAACCAGCTTGTCAACTCAAAAAATTAGAGAGTTAGGACCTTTTGAAGGTCAGGTTCAGCCATGGACAACAATTCATATGCTGCCAGGCTATACCTAAACTCTATTCACATAAGGGAATAGAGGAATAGGAGTTTGAAAGAGGCTAGGATCCAAAGGACCCAGTCTTAATCCATGACAAAAACTTTGCATGTTGCCATGCCTTATAATACATCCCAAACACATAAAGGGAATGGGGATAGGGATTCATTGCAACAATAGATAGCAAGACATAAGTATTTTTTTTATGTTGAACTCTATAAAGCAGTAAAAAGGAAGTTTGTAAGTAAACACATTGTACTCGATGCTTGAATCAAAAGTAGGACATACCAGTTCAGAAGAACAAGTAGGGAGAAGCAGTAGATTTGGGGAAGCCAAATTACAATCAGGAAGCAAGAGTGTGAGTTTTAGAAGAGAGTTGATGATTTTAAAAATCGTGTGTGTGTTAATGAAAGAGCAGGGTATTTATAATTGAAAACAGGTGTAGCAAATAAAGCAAGAATCACAGTTTAGTAATAATTAATGAACTATGTACCAATTAAAATCAATCAGCCCATAGACCCCCTTTAATTAAGGAGTCCAAATTCAAACGGTAATGGGCAGAAGTTATTTAAGGAAGGAGATCAAGTAAATATCTCGTGCAAGGTAGGCAAATAAGGATAAATACATAGTGGTACTTGATTTGCAAAACAAGGAAAGGGAATCAATAAAATCACCAGTAGAGAATCCCATTGAAAACCTTGCACGAGTCAGAAAAGAGGTAAAGGATAGTTTTAATTTAGGAAAAATCAGTAACAATCAAATAAGCAACATTAAAGGGATTCAAAATCAATTAACAGTTGGCAAAACATTTGAAAGAGAAGTTCATAGGCATGTCAAGCAAGAGGGTTTCAAAATCACAAACGCAGAAAAAGGTTCAAATTCAATTCATAAACTCGAAGTGAGTCTGACAGTTCAAGGTTTCAAAGTAGAACCCTTGTCCAAACATAAAGCCACATTAGCCAAAGAAAACCCCCAAATCTTAGGGTTTTTAAATTTGAATTTGACACAGAGATGAAGAGGCAAACCATTGAGATAGGCTCAGAGACTTTTTCAGAGTCTCATGAGAAGCATACAAGCACAATAGCAAAGAACATAGGAACTAGTACAGGAAATAAGTTTCAAGAAAGCTTGAAAATTAAATAAGTTCAGGTAATGTAAACTTAAAGAAACAGTCGATAAAACACATCTAAAAAGAATCCAAGCAAAGTCCGATAAAGGCAACCAAAGGACTAAAACTCAGTAGGAAAACACAGTAGAGAAAAATATGAGATAGGCATGTGAGAGCATACCAGAAAAGCTTCATAATACAGCAAATATAAGAACACACGAAAAGGCATGCGAATAAGAAAATAGCAAATAAGAACTTAGCAGGGGTTGATTCTCACCAAGAAAAGGAGAAGAAGAAGAGTTAGAAACATTTTAAGAACTTTCCAGAAACCCTAATCGAAAAGAAGTGCTTTTTTGAAAAAAAATCGGAGAAAAAGTTTAAGCAACTTAATCGATAGTGCAAATATGTAATAGATATAAAATAATCGGAGAGAACCTCGACCTAGAGATGAGAAAGGCTTCGAAAATACTCGATCTAAGCTGGATAATGTCATAAACAGGCTCAAAAGACCAAGAGCCACCGGAGATGGCCGGAGTCTTCGAATAAGTAAAGGCCTGAGTGAAAAACCTTGAGGTCTGGGCTCGATCCTTCGAACAACAGGCATGCAAGAGCCATAGGAGGTGGGCATAGGCTGTCCATAGCCTGAGAAGCCATGTACACTGGTGAAATCATGGTGCAACAAGGTAGGGGAACGCTAGCCGGGGAGGGCTAGAGAGAGTTTAAGAGATGAGAGTTCAAAGGCGGCGTATCTGATAGAATAGATTAGGGTTAGGGGGTATGGAAATTAAAAAGGAAAGAATGGATCATGGCCGTTGATCAAAATGATCAACGGCCAAGATTAAAAGAGGAACCGAGCGGGTTTGAAAATGGGTTGTGGGTTTGGGTTGGAATTTAAAATTGGGTCATTTGATTGGGGGTAGAATTGGGGGTTAAATTGAGGCTACAATTGCAATTGGAAATGGCTATGTATTAAATAACCAATTTCTCCCCTCTAATTTATATAAAAATAGTTAAAAATGATTTTAAAAATGAATTAAAAGCACTGAACTAATTAATAATATATAAAAATTAATCTAAAACTACTGGAAATAATTTTATAATTGTAAAATGCCATTAATCGTAATATAGGCTATGATTGCAATTTTATGCAATTTTAGTTTAAAATATCAAATAAATTTGTAAAAACATGCAAAAATTACCTTTATTATATTTTGGTGTAAATATGACGATGGAAATAAATTATTCACAAAAATGGTAGTTTTAAGAATAATTACGGGATTTTGTACTGCTAAAATAGACAATAAATCGACTTTACGAATCTTAGAAAATTAGGGAAAAATACCAAAACTCTTGGCATGCTTATGTATGCATACACATACTATTTTGAGAATATTTTGAGTATATAAAATACATAGGAAAAAATTGGATATCAACAAATACATAGGAGTTTATTTAAGGAAAAAGTCCAATGGTATACGGTTTGTGAAAATAAGGAAAGGGAATCAATCAAACAGTCAGTAAAATCAAAATTGCAAGCTTTGTTCGAATGGACCAAGTCAGGAAAAGAGAGGAAATGGTTTTACTTGAGGAAAATCTATCAATCAATCAAACCTTACTAAAAGGGATTCGGAATCAATCATAATTGGCAAAACCTTTTTTTGAAAGAAGAATTTCTCATATATAAGGCACACAAATATCAAACAAGAAGGAATTTTCATGCTGATTAGAAAAGACTATCATAGAAACAATCATAAAAAGGTTCAAGTCCAATTTATAGACTCAGAATGAGTCTGAGAGTTCAGGGTTTCAAAGTACAACCCCAGTCCAAACACAAAATCAAACTTGCCAAAGAAATCCAAATCCTAGGGTTTTAACTCGAACCAGATATAGGTGAGAAGGCAAGCCATTGAAACAGACTTAGAGGTCTCTTTCAGAGACTCATGAGAAACCAACAGACATGATAGCAGGTTTGAAAGCATAAAGAACATGTTTGAGAAAAGCTCGGAACTTAAGCAAGTTCAGAATAGAGAAGAAGTGTATAAACTTAAGGAACAGTAAAGGAAGCATGCCTAGAAATCAAATAGAAGTTCAGTAAAGGCAAACAAACTTAAGAATTCGGAAGGAACACATACAATAGACGAATACTGAAAAATATATCAAAGAACAGATAGAGGAACATAACAAAGATAGACATGTGAGCCTAGTCTAAAGGCACAGTCAAATACAAAGTACATAAGCGTCATGCATAGTAGAAAGAAAAGTAGAAGAACAACACATGCGAGCATAATATAGACAAACACACATAAAGAAAAGATTCAGAAAGATGTTTTGAAAACCTTTCGAAAACCCTAAATCGAAGAGAAGCAATTTTGAAAGAAAAGATTTGGGAAAATACTTTTAAAAATCCAGTAGAATACAAATATATCATAGATCTAAGAAAACAAACAAAGAAAAACCTCGAATAGCTTAGGATTTTGGAGAAACCCTAGAAATGAGAAAGGCTTGGAAGAAAGCCCGATTCTTGAGTTGGAGGAGGTCAGAAATGGGCTTTAATGCTTGAATATGCCTGAGCTTGACCGAGAGGCCATAGAACCATAGACCTGAGAAAAAATAAAAGAGAACCATCAAGGTCATACCTAAAAACCACGAACATCCATGGTCTAATGGTGGAGGGGGGGGGGGGGGAGTACAAACCATCCATGGCTTGAGAATCAATAGATTCCGATGAAAGTATGGTGGAAAAGGGTTGGAGACGGTTAGGGTTCCGAAGAACCTTAGAGAGAGTTTTGAGAGTGGAGAGTATTCAAGTGCGGTGGATTAAACGAAATGGGAGGATTAGGGTATGGCTGGTGAATTAAAAAGGAAAGGGTTGATCCCAGCCGTTGATCAAAATGATCAACGGCCTGGATTGAAAGAAATCCGGGCGAGTTTAATAAAGGGGTTAATGGGTTGGATAAAATTGGAATTGGGCCAGTCTAATAGGGTTTAGGATTGGGTCTATTGAGGGCTAAAAATTGAAATGTAAATAGGCTGTAATTGCAAAGAAATGAGGCTAAATGTTAAATAGCCAGTTTTCCCTTTTATTTTTATAAAAATAGTAAAAGTAATTTTAAAAGTAAATTAAAAGTACTGAGTCAGTTAATAACACATAAATATTAATTAAAAATATTGGAACCAATTTTACAATTACAAAATACTATTAATCCCCAAAGTAGGCTAAATTTGCAATTATAAGCAATTTGACATTTAAAAGTACCAAATAAAGTTGTAAAAATATTCAAAATTACCTTAATTATATTTTGGTGTAAATGTGGGAATAAAATAAATTATTCACCAAAGTTGATCCTTTGGGAAATAATTACTGATTTTGTACTGCTAAAATGGACAATGAATTGATTTTAAAAATCTTTAAAAAATTGGGAAAATTATTAAAATCCTTAGGCATGCTTATATATATATATATATATATATATATATATATATATATATATATATCAACAGTTGTCCCTCTTTACCCGGGAACGATGGAAGAGTTGTCGGGTAAAGATATGATGGCCAATTTTGACCGAATGAAATGGTTTGAAGAGATTGACCATGATCTAGTTCCTAAGCTGCATACATATCCCTAGTCTTTCAGGCCGTGTGTAGTTCAGGATCCATTGGCAGAACATGCCGATAGAGATCTTTTCAACGAGATATTCGGGTTAGGGTGGTGGTTATGAGTTTAGTAGGGCTGCGGGAACTAGAGCGGGATCGCTCCTGTTGGGATGGCTGTTGCTCGCCGGTTTACCTACAAATAAACAATACGAGCGCATATATTGTGCATAAATTTAAATGTGGTGCAAGTTTCCGTTGGACCATGAATGCTGTCTTTGGACGGTTAGGATGACGTCCTCGGACCATGATGTCCTGGGCCATGATTCATGTAATAAAGGATTCCCAGGCTATGAAATGATGTTCTCGGCCTATGAGAATGATGCCTTTGAATAATGCTATGCAAAGATAAAAGTGGGGTCCTCAGGCCATGGCATGGCGTTCTCGGGCTATGAAGATGGTACCTCCGAACAATGACGCCTTTGGACAATTTGGCGATCTTTCAGCTCATGAAATGCAGAAGGTGGCGATATTTTAGCCGATGCAAGATAAAAAGAAGTGGCGATATTTCATCCATGCAAAAAATATAAATATAATAGCGATCTTTCAGCCGATGTAGGATTTAAATAAAGCGACGATATTTCAGCCATGCAAAAATGTAAATAAAATGGCGATCTTTCAGCCGATGCATTATTTAAATGGAGTGGCGATATTTCAACCATGCAGGTGGAGACAGAGCTTAGTCTCTGAAGGCAAAATAGTAGCCTTAGTTCGTGTCCCCGCTGCCTTTGCTTGATTGGTTCGGCTCTGGTTGGTGATTCTGTGGGTATCCTTGGGGGTAGCGTTGCTAAAAAAAACAATTCTGACAATAAACATGCATGAGTTTGTTAAAGATATGACATACGTATATATTTAAAAAATATCTTTTTATATGAACCGACGACTGTGACGTAGTTTGGGACATTGCAACCTCTCCTACTGCGGAGTTTTGAGGGTCCTCCTCAAAATTCTGCCCCAGTTTAATGGGTTGATACTTCTGACAGCTACTTGCAATGATCGGCTAAAGGTACTTCAGAATTTTGAGGGTCCTCCTAAAAATTCTGCCCCAGTTTCTAATTGCGGGGGAAATGAAAATTCTATTGAATTGTGACCGAACCCATAAGGCTGCCGATGTATCTCCTCTTAAACGGGAATCAGGTCAGATGTAGTTCAAATTACATAAGGAGATCACAAATGGTTACACATAGTAGCGCTTGACTGCATCTGAGTTGATTGGTTTTGGCCAAACTTCTCCATCCATTTTTGCAAGTATGAGGGTTCCTCCTGTCAGAACCCGATGAACCATGTATGGGCCTTGCCAGTTAGGAGAGAACTTCCATTTGGCTTCATCTTGATATGGAAAAATCTTCTTTAATACCAGCTGCCCTGGTGTGAACCGTCTTGGTCTGACTCTCTTGTTGAAGGCTCTGGTCATTCTGTTCTGATAAAGCTGACCATGGCAAACCGCTTTCATTCTTCTACCATCTATGAGGGCTAACTGTTCGTAACGGCTCTTTACCCATTCTGCATCATTGATATCTACTTCTTGTATGATCCTTAGGGAGGGAATTTCTACTTTGGCGGGAACGACCGCTTCTGTACCATAAACCAACATATAGGGAGTTGCACCGGTTGAGGTACGAACTGTGGTGCGATACCCCAATAAAGAAAATGATAGCTTCTCATGCCAATCTTTATGCTTTTCTACCATCTTCTCAGTATCTTCTTGATGTTCTTGTTAGCGGCTTCTACTGCTCCGTTCATTTGAGGCCTTTAATCTGTGGAATTATTGTGTTTGATAACAAAGAATACCGGGCCTCGTATGGGATGAACTTCTCGCTAAGATAATAATGGCCTGCTCTTTCCTCCCCGTTTCATCATACTGCCCCAGAACATAACCAAACGCTCCATCTAATACCGGAAGGTAGAATAATAGGGGTCTACCTGGCTTGGGTGGAACCAAAACTGGCGGTGTTGACAGGTACTCTTTGATTCTGTCGAAGGCTTTTTGGAAATCGTCTGTCCATTTGGTAGTGGCATCCTTCTTTAGCATCTTAAAGATTGGCTTGCAGATAATCGTAGATTGAGCTATGAATTGGCTGATATAGTTGAGTCTTTCCAAGAAACTCATTACTTCTTTCTTGTTCTTTGGCGGTGGCAATTCTTGAATAGCTTTGACCTTTAATGGATCCAATTCTATCTCTCGGCGACTTATAATGAACCCGAGCAATTTTCCAGCTGGAACCACGAATGCACATTTTGTGGGG
Organism: Nicotiana glauca; assembly: GCA_026770625.1. Classification (NCBI taxonomy): domain Eukaryota; kingdom Viridiplantae; phylum Streptophyta; class Magnoliopsida; order Solanales; family Solanaceae; genus Nicotiana; species Nicotiana glauca. The sequence goes on from MU724515.1 coordinate 78,149, forward strand.
TTCAATTTCAGGTTGTACCTTCTCAGTCTATTGAAGAACTTCCTTAAATCTTCCATGTGATCAGCAACTTTCTTGGACTTAATGATGACGTCGTCTACATACACTTCGATCTCCTTATGTATCATGTCATGGAAAATGGTATTCATGGCCCTCATGTAGGTGGCCCCTGCATTCTTTAAACCAAACGACATCATCTTGTAGCAATACATCCCCCACGGTGTAATGAAAGCTGTTTTCTCAGCATCCTCTTCATCCATCCATATCTGATTATACCCAGCAAAACAATCAACGAATGACTACAGCTCATGCTTGGCACAGTTGTCAATCAAGATGTGTATGTTTGGCAAGGGGAGGTCGTCTTTTGGACTAGCCCGCTTGAGATCCTGGTAGTCAACGCAGACTCTGACCTTCCCATTCTTCTTTGGTACTGGCACAATGTTGGCTAACCATGTTGGATACTCTACTACCCTGAGAACCTTAGCTTTGACCTTCTTAGTGATCTCTTCCTTGATTTTCAAACTCGTATCTGGTTTGAAATTTCTGAGCTTTTGCTTCACTGGTGGACATGCCAGATTAGTCGTCAATTTGTGAGCCACAATGGATGTTCTTAGACCACTCATGTCGTCGTACGACTAGGCAAATATGTCTTCATACTCTCTTAGAAACTCTGTATATTCTTTCTTCTCTGACAGTGACAAGTGAACGGTGGTGTTTTCTCCGTCTCCCAAATTAACAATCTCAGTCTTGTCCCAGATAGACTTTGGCCTATTTTCAAAATTCTCGACTTCCTTAACAATCTCTTCCGGTATATCATCTTCCTCTGAATCTATGTCCGTTTGTCTCGTTGCATGTCACAGTCATTGGTTCATGAAGATAAGTAATGGTAATGCTGTATGTGTAAAGTAATGGGAGAAAATTAATAAGAGTAAGATTTATAAGAAAACTGAAATACTTTAATAAATTCCATGAATGTTTTGAACATTAGAGCTCTTTCTTGCGAAAAATAAAAATGCGAAAGGAAAATAAACTGGTAAAATAAAATAGTGCGTGGTGCTTTGTTCAGCCTTGCTACCCTGAGGCACGCTGGGCTCTGGTGGTTCTGACGGTCCAGTTGTCGAGACGTGCTCTTCTGTTTACAGCCTGTATGGGAGGGCCTTCCTCCCCCTCCTCCTCAAAAATGACACAGTAGTCCATATCATCATCTTCCAGGAACAAATTCCTCATTGTTGCTAATGCTTGCTCTTCTTCTGACCCATAGATAACCTCGGTTGGCTGGAAGGTCTGCTCCAAACGGGGTATCGGCTGCTCCAATGGATAGTAAGGACTGCGCCAGGGTGGCGACCATTCCTTGAATTATTTCCAAGTATACTCATATCCCAATCCGAAGGTGGTGCCATGCTTCTTGAGCTTGATGGGCTTAGCGATTCCTTGGATATTCTTGCCAAGTTCATACCCTCTCTAATTCAGTATGCTTTCAATTTTGTTATCCCACCATTTGTCTTTATCGATGCGTTGACCCGCTCAATGTGGTGGTAAGTTTCCACACATATTCTTCTTCTTCCTCCAATTGTTAGGATGGTCGGGCAGCTATATATGGGGTTGCTACCGTCACCATGGATGATCACCTCCTGGTGATTCCACTCAAATTTCACTACTTGATGTAGTGTTGATGCCACGGCCCCGACAATATGAATCCATGGTCGTCCTAATAGTATATTGTAAGATGCCAGCACGTCTATTACTTGAAAATCAACATCAAACCAAGTAGGCCCGATTTTCAAACGTAAGCTAATTTCCCCAATAGTGGACCTTTGAGAACCGTCGAAAGCCTTAACGTTGATGGCCCCATCCTTGATTTTATGAAGCCCTTTTCCTAATGTCCTGAGTTTTACCAATGGACAAATATTGAGACTGGTCCCCCCATCAACCAGGATCCTGGTGATAAAATACTCTTCGCACTACACAGTGATGTGCAATGCCTTGTTGTGACTCAATCCTTCCGGTGCCAGCTCATCTTCGTGGAAGGTGATTTTGTGACTCTCCAACACTTGCCCTACTATGTTTGCCATTTCTCCTTCAGTGATTTTGCTTGGCACATATGCCTCACTAAGCACCTTCAACAAGGCATTTTTGTGTGCATCGGAACTCTGTAGCAAAGCCAGGATAGAGATCTGAGGTGGTGTTTTGTTCAACTGATCAATGAATGAGTATTCCTTTTCTTGTATCTTTATCCAGAGGTCATCGGACCCAGTTTCAATGATGGCTTGTCGACCAGAGGCCTGCTTACTCGACTCAGCCAAGTGTTCCGGGGTATAAATCTTGCCGGTTGTTGTCATACCTTGTGCTGCAACTGTTTCCCCGAACTTGGCTTTTCCCTTCCTTCTTGCCTCAGCTGTGTACTCCCATGGAATGGCTTTTGTGTGGAATGATGTTACGGCAGTCATTGCTAGTAGAACAGGCACCCTTTCTTTGGAAGGTAAGACAACAACTTCAAATGGCTCAGGCGCCTTTGAGGACCCAAACTCGACCTCAATTGGTGTTGGCGTCTTTGCAGAGGCTGGTATTTCAAACTCAAGTGGTATGGACATGTTCACCTCGGCATCTTGAGAAGGCTGAATTTGGACTACAATCGTATTAAGGGTGGTTGTTAGCTTCTTTGGATCGTCACCTTCTGTGATCAAACCGATTGATCCTTTGGGATCCCAATCATCCTCTATTTCATCATATGAACACCTCCACCCTTGTGGTCTGGTAGAGGGTTGTTGCAGACATTCAGAGCAGGATCTTTTGCCACGATGATCTTGTTGTCAATCAAAGCCTAGATCTTGTCCTTCAGAGAGCGGCATTTATCAATAGTATGCCCTTGTATGCCAGAATGGTATGCATAGGTTTTATTTGGGTTGACCCACTGGGAAGGGTTTTTAGGGGTTATGGCAGGGATAGGGGTGACATAACCAGCAACTTTAAGTCTTTCATATAGTTGGTCGATTGGTTCGGCAATGGCGGTCTACAGCTTGGGAGGTCTACGGTCAAAATTTGGTCGTGGTCTAGGAAAGTTTCAGTGAGTGAGAGGTGATTGATAGTGGGATGATTGAGTGTTGTAAGCTTGGTAGACGTGTGTCGGTTGGGAATATCTGGGTGAAACAGGTTAGTATGTAGGAGTTGGAGGCGATTGATAGGTAGATGGTGGAGTTTGGTAGGAAGGTGCGGGTGTTTGGAAATTTGGAGTTGGTTGATATGTAAGTGGAGATATCGGGTAGGTTTGGTAGACATGTGATTTGGTTCTCTATGCAACCATTACAGCACTTACGTCCCTCTTCTTGGATGTACCCACGGACTGTATAGCCTTATTAGTAGCTTGCAAAGCTTCAAAGTTTGTAACCATACCACTCATGATACCTTCTTCAATCCTTTATCCCAGCTTGATGATGTCAAAAAACTTGTGATTCTCAATCAGCATCAGTCTTTCATAGTATTGCGGATCCTGAGCCTGGATGAAAAACTTGTTCATCTGTTCTTCCTCTAAAGCAGGTCGAACCTTAGCATCCTCTGATCTCCAATGAGTGGCATACTCGTGGAATATTTTTATGGGTTTCTTCTTTAAATTCTGAATGTAAAACACATCCGGTGCATTTTTCATGTTGAACCTGAACCTATCCATGAAGTCGGACTAACCTAGTTTGACCACTTCTTTGGGCCTTGGCTAATGTACTAATACAGAGCATCTCCTTTCAGGCTCCTCATGAAAAGCTTCATGCGGATCTTCTCATCTTTTCCTACTCCGACCAGCTTGTCGCAGTATGTCCTCAAATAAACTCTGGGATCCCCTGTACCATCAAACATTTCAAACTTAGGAGGTTTGAAACCCTCGAGCAGTTCGACATCGGGCTGTATGCATAAATTTTCATAGTTTAGCCCCTCTATTCCCTTACTTCCTTCAACGCCTTGGATTCTGGTGCCCAACTTCTTAAGCTCTTGGCCAAATTTCTAATGAGCGAGTCTTTATCATTGGACTCGGGTTTGCTTGAGATGGGTTGAGAAGGGTGCGGAACAGTTTCCACATAGATGGGGGTGTTGTGTTGGTTGTGGCAGTGGTCATTTATGGAGTTCAATGGTTCCGGGATGAGCAATGGAGTATTGTTGGGAGTGTGGCAAGTATTGCAGTGGTGGTGAGGAGCGGGATGGTTTGGGACATTTTGTGGAGGTATGAGATTTTGAGCAACTTCTGGGGCAGCAAGGGAAAATCACAGACTTGCCAAATTCCGGACTTGATCAAGATCTTCTTGGAACTTCAATAACTTTTGTTCTATTTGAGAGGCATTTTCCTTGGGAACCATGGCACTACGAGTGATCTCTACCCGTTCAGCTGAGTTGTTTGAATCTTCCATTCTTCTTTTGCCTTTGTGCCTGACAGGACTAGGAGGAGGAGTAGGTGGAGGGCCCCTGGATCTTGTAAAATATGCTGATGTTGCCAGAGTTCACGAACTAACCTTTTGGGGAGGGGAATAAACAAAAAGTAAAAACAAAAGGTGACAAGTTAGTAAGGATTATAAGAAAAGATGTTGCAATATTTAAACACGTAGTGCAAGAAATATAAAGCGTGTCCTAATTTTGGGGACCTCGTTGTGCCTAAGGTAGGCCTAGTGACAAGTAAATTTGGAGAACTTAGAATGCTAAATGCCTCATTTTATTCATAAGAAAATAAGACGAATCCCAAAACGACACTAAATAACATGAAATAAAAATGTCACTAGTGGCCATAGGCCTTATTACATTTTTCAAAGGAAAAGAAAAAATCCTATCTATTTGGTCCCAGAAGGACCTTCCCCAGATTCGGCAGTGTTAGCTCCCTCGAACAGCTCTCCCAGCTCGCGCAGTCCTAGTAGCAAGTAAGCCCTGGCCAAATGTCTGCTTTCATTTCCTTCAGAAAATCGGCAATCTTCTACCCTCTTCAGAAACTTCTTTTCCAGTTCCACTATGCCTAGCTCCAAACAGATCGGTCGTTTGTTGGTGCTAACAGCCTTATCCTTCCATTCTCCAATTAGTTTTTGATTGGCTTCTTATATTTCATGGTGCTCGTTTTCACATTCTCGCATCCTTTTACACAATTGGTTGTATTTTACTTGTGCTTCAGCCTTTTCATTAATGATTCTGTGACCTCGAACAAACCCGGGTTGATCCAAGTTGTTGTGATTTTCCTCCAGCTAGCCCAAATAGTGTAGGGTACAACCAGCATGGTACCGATCTGTTTCGATGGTGTCTTTTCCTAAAACAATTTTGTAATGCCACATATGCTGAGCCTGGCACCTGTGTGGACTATCATCATCCTGGAAGTCAGCTCGGAAGTGGCTCATCTTATCGACCCTTGGTATAACATGCTTTCTACCTGCCTGTCTCATAACCCAGATAGGGACATATGGGTATATCCCTCTCAAACCGATCAGTTTCAGAAATGGCGCATCCCTAGATCGATGATGAATTCTTCAGTTGGGAACCATTTGAACATCCATTTCACTCGGTCCTCAGTAAGATTGTCAAAGAGTTCGACCCATTCTCTAGCATTCTCTAATTGGGCGAACATGTTGGGCATGTAATTCATTCGTTTTGGGTGATGGAAGGAGATATGATCGTCCCAGTCTCTACGATGGATTTCCTATTGGTAATCACCCTTTTGGAAGTATTCCATGAGCCATAGTTGGAGTAGCATATTACAACCCTCGAAATGTTTGGCTCCATGCTGACATCTTTCTAGGGCTCGGTATATTTCTGCAGCTATTATTGGCACAAGGCTGAATGGCTGTCCATTAATTCCTTCCATCAAGGTTTTGGTGACCATGGCTAGTCTGGTATGGATTCTTGCTTTCCTCATTGGAAACACTATCATCCCCAAGAAATAGAACATGAAGACAAAGACCCTTCGATGGATATGCCCCAATGATGTGAGGGCGAACTCGTCAGGATAAGTACAGTAAGATTTGATGTGGTCGTACCTTTCATACAAATAGTCAAAGGGAATGTATGACTCCTTCAAACATGTCAAGTCGGGATTCTTCTTTAGACCCATCATTTTGAGAAAACCCCTATCCTTGCAATTTTCCAGCATTAGCAAACCCGGTGTTTCCCATGGTATCCCAGCTAGTCCTCCTATTTCTTCAAGCAAAAGGTGTCATCTCAATGTCTACAAAGTGAAATACCAACCTATCACAATCCCAAAACATAGTTGCAGCTACTATGATTTTGTTGTTAGGTTTAATGTCTAGGAGAGAAGGTAGGTTTCTAGATACTTCCTGACAAGAGCTTGATCGCTGGAATGAAGATCTCCCAACCAATTCAGCAATTTGGGGTGGATGTTGGTGACCATGCCGAATCTGGGGACTTCGTGCCTCATTTTCTGCAAGACAAAAAGTTAGGCCCTTACCCCTACCAGACTCTACTATTTAATATCAACAATTAGCATAACAAGCATTTAGTCCACCAAATAAATGCACAGAACATGATAAGGTCTGTTTGGGTTTCAGGGAAACCCAGTGGACTTTGGACAAGGCTATCTTAAAGAGTCATTATTCGAACAACATAACTGACTCGGCTAGGTTTGACCATGATGCATGTATAATTTAAAGAGAAATGGTTTCTATGGGGTATTAGACTGGTACCCTTGAGCGGACAACTCAAGAGGGAAAGGCACGGAACTGTCGACGGCATCGCTGATCGGCTAGTTTTACCGCAAATATGCCTTTGCCAAATTTAGGAGGTGATAATATTGGAAGGGCACGACCACTCATTATAAGCATTGCAATGGTATTTTGTTTGGCACGAGTGAAATATGATGTTGAAATTGCAATTACAATAACTAACAAGTTGTCATGTATTTCCACGTTCATAAGGTAATAATTACAACAATTTCTCATAATTTACAACAATATTGAAGGAAAGCGATAAAGGAAAACATTAAAGAAAAAAACGAAGAGCCAAGTCAGTTTCGCAGTATAAGAAAGAATAAATACTTAAAAACAAATAAAGACATGTAAAGAAGCATAAAGTCACAAATAGTATGAATGGTAAAAGCCTTAAAGAAATCCCCAGCAGAGTTGCCATGCTATCGATGCCCCCTTTTTATCGCGAAATTGGGTTTATGACATTTGGGCGGACAACTCTTTTCCTTTTCGGAATTGGGTTTGCAATTTAGAAGAGTCACCACCTAATGATTAAGTGCATTAGGACACTAAAAAAATGAATTTGATTTGGAAAACTAAAGGTTGGGTAAGGGCTTGAAATTATCTCGAAGGGAAGGTGTTAGGCACCCCTCAAGATCCACTAGTATGGTTCTTGTCCATGCTACAATTGTGACTTTAAATATAATAACAAGTAAACAAGCGAACAAGATAGCTTTCACATAACGGTTGCAAACAACTGAAGTACAAAAATTAGAAGAATGCTGAAATATGGAAGTAGGCAATTTCATAATTTTTTTTAAAAAAGAAGATATACAAGTAAAGTAAAGGGGAAGGGGTCAAATAATTGATGCAAGTAATCAAGAAAACAGAAGTGAAAGAGGCGGAAGTTTTGGGAAGTAAACAATACTGAAAATCAGACAAGTAAAAGGGAGATTCAGGATAATTAACGTAAGTAATTGAATGGAAAGAAAAGATAAAGAATCTGAAAATTAACAACCTTTTAAAGTTTTGAAGAAAAAGTAAACAAGTAAAGAAGGGAGGGGGGTCCTAGGTTTATAAATAACAAGGATCACCCCACACAACACCCGGTAACCGTACACGTGGTGTTATCGCATGGTCATCATATCCATGTCTACCCTTACCCACCACATTAAGGTATTAAATCGCAAAATGGTCTTATTACTTATTGCATGCTATTATCCGTCCCAATCCTATCAGCCCCGAAGTTATTAAGGACTACTAGTCCTAAAGGAGAGAGAGAATTGGCTTTTAGAGTTTAAAAAGGACAAAAAGTCTAAGGCGACAATCAAAACAGATATGATAAGTATGGGGAAGAACATAAACAAACAAGGCTCAAGCAAAACCTCCTTACAACAAAAGAACATATAGTTTTAGCACGTCTTTCAGATACTGTTTAGGTCTTTAATTAAACTTAAAACATCAAGGCATGGCTTATTTATCACATATTTTTCAGATAAGAAGTCCAAATTAGGCCTACCTTCTGGTTGTAATTATTAAAGACTGGTGTAGTTAATTAATTACCTAATGGCTTGCCTAGGCGAGACCTATAGGCATGATATCTAGTAATGCAGAAGTATACTGATTTTAAGGAAAGCTTGCTGATTATAGACAAACACAAGTTCTGCAGATATTGAGTATCGATATTACTGATTTTAGGCTTGTAAATGATTCAGAGTCAGTTGATTACCCTTGTAGACATGCTTTCTAAGCGTGACTGGTTTTAAAACATTTATAGAAATGCAAGAGTCCTATAGGCATGGTATCTGGAATGCAATTTTGTTATTTAAACCTATAAACGGTTTGCCTAATGATAGATGCAAATGCAGAATTTAAACGATCCTATAGACAGGTTATCTATATGATGCAAAAATGTAGAAGCCTACAGTCATGGTATCTATGTGAGTGAAGAACCTTAAAACATGATCTCTATGTGAGTGCAGAACCTTAAAGACATGGTATCTATGTATGCATAAGTGTAGAACTGTAGGCAGGATTTCTATATGAAATGCATAAGTGCAGAACTATAGGCAGGACTTCTATTTGAAATGCATGAGTGCGGAACTATAGGCAGGATTTCTATATGAAATGCATAAATGAAAACTATAGGCAGGATTTCTATATGAAATACATAAGTGAAAAGCAGCATGTGATTGCAGGAATAAATACCTAAGAACATGATGTCTACCCTACATGCATACATGAGTGACCCTTTCCTTTTAACTATATACCCCCATAAGTTATTGCAAATTATTACAACCCGGAATGAATAAAGAAAAAGAAGAATAAAATTACATTAGTAGTTAAAGTACAACAAAGGAGAGCCTAATTTAGACGCCAAGTCTGAAATACGAAATAAACCAACTCCAAAGATCCGATTTCCAAAGCCTTTCTCATTTTTTGGTGTGTCAGAGTTCCCAGGAGCTTCATGAACTCCAGGCGGTGCTTACACCCAAATAAGTTGCAGAATTGAAATAAAGTGCAGTGTGGAAGGCCCATCCCTCAAATGTTCAAGTTCCGAGGGAACTCAAGGTCCCAAAGCAAGGCTCATGAGAGGGGGGCATAACTTAGAAACTAGGAATGAGTGTAAGTGCAAAAAAGGGGATTCTGGGAAGGCCATGGCAGGTTGGTGGTCATACCCAGCAATTAGGAGTGCTAGCACACCCCTAACAAGCCTGTTAGCCACAGTTGTTTGGGAGTTAGGATCTATTAAGGATCAGGTCCAAACATGAGCAGCAATTTGGATACTGCTATGCCTGAAACTTAACTCAAACACATAGAGAGGAATATGGGTATACGGATTCACAGCAGAAAGCAGGTGCAAAGAGAATAACATACAGATTAATCATTGAGCATGGACAGTAAAGTAAACAGGATTACAGAAGCTGTAAATAAACACATTGGTATGATGGCTGAAACTAAATTAGGACCTACCAGTTTTAGAAATAAGCAGAGAAAAAGCAGTATTAAAGCCCAGATTTCAAGCAAACAGCCAGAAGAAACTCAGATGAGAATGCAAAAGTATTGAAAATGAGAATGTGGGGTGAGTAATGTAAGCTGAAGGTGTGTAAAAGTATTGAATTCAAACTTGTCTTAAAGAGTATTCAATTGTGTGTCCTTGAAAGTGTAGAAGGGTAGTCCCCTTTTATAGTGCCGAAGGCAAGTAAGAAAAGGTAAGAAAATAGCTTTGCAATCAATCACATAAAGTCTCCCTTCAGTTAAGGGATTCTGATTTCAAACGGGTAGAAGACAGTTAAGGAAATAATTTGACTGAAATCTTTTCCAAAGTAACACAAAAAGGTAAATAAATAGGAGTTTATTTAACAAAAAAGTCCAGTGGTACACGGTTTGTGAAAATAAGGAAAGGGAATCAATCAAATAGTCAGTAAAATAAAAATTGCAGGCTTTGTTCGAATGAACCAAGTCAGAAAAAGAGAGGAAAGTGTTTTACTTAAGGAAAATCAATAACAATTAATCAAACCTTACTAAAAGGAATTCGGAATCAATCATAATTTGCAAAACCTTTTTTTGAAAGAAGAATTTCTCATATACAAGGCACACAAATATCAAACAAGAAGGAGTTGGCATGCTGATTAGAAAAGACTATCATAGAAACAATCATAAAAAGGTTCAGGTCCAATTTATAGACTCAGAATGAGTCTGAGAGTTCAGGGTTTCAAAGTAGAACCCCAGTCCAAACACAAAATCGAACTTGCCAAAGAAACCCCATATCCTAGGGTTTTAACTCGAATCATATACAAGTGAGAAGGCAAGCCATTGAAACAGACTCAGAGGTTTTTTTCAGAGACTCATGAGAAACCAACAGACATGATAGCAGGTTTGAAAGCATAAAGAACATGTTTGAGAAAAGCTCAGAACTTAAGCAAGTTCAGAATAGAGAAGAAGTGATATAAACTTAAGGAACAGTAAAGGAAGCATGCTTAGAACTCAAATAGAAGTTCAGTAAAGGCAAACAAACTTAAGAACTCGGTGTGAACACATACAATAGACGAATACTGAAAAATATAGCAAAGAACAGATAGAGGAACATAACAAAGATAGACATGCGAGCCTAGTCTAAAGGCACAGTCGAATACAAAGTACATGAGAGTCATGCATAGTAGAAAGAAAAGTAGAAGAACAACACATGCGAGCATAATATAGAAAACACACATAAAGAAAAGATTCAGAAAGATGTTTTGAAAACCTTTCAGAAACCCTAAATCGAAGAGAAACAATTTTGAAAGAAAAGATTTGGAAAACACTTTTAGAAATCCAGTAGAACACAAATATATCGTAGATCTAAGAAAACAAACAAAGAAAAACCTCGAATAGCTTAGGATTTTGTAGAAACCCTAAAAATGAGAAAGGCTTGGAAGAAAGCGTGATTTTTGAGTCGGAGGAGGTTAGAAATAGGCTCTTAATGCTTGAATACACCTAAGCATGACCGGAAAGGCCATAGACCTGAGAAGATCTGAAAGAGAACCATCGAGGTCAGACCTCAAAACCACGAACACCCATGGTCTAATGGTGGAGGGGGGGGGGAGGGTGAGTACAGACCATCCATGGCCTGAAAAGCCATGGATTCCGGTGAAAGTATGGTGGAAAAGGGTCGAAGACGGTTAGGTTTCCGAAGAACCTTTGAGATAGTTTTGAGAGTGGAGAGTATTCGAGAGTGGAAGACTAAACGAAATGGGGGAATTAGGGTATGGCTGGTGAATTAAAAAGGAAAGGGGTGATCCTGGTCGTTGATCAAAATGATCAACGGCTTGGATTGAAAGAAATCCGAGCGGATTTAATAAATGGGTTAAAGGGTTGGGTAAAATTGGAATTCGGCCGGTCCAATTGGGGTTAGGATTGGGTCAGTTCAGGGATAAAATTGAAATGTAAATAGGCTGTAATTGCAAAGAAATGAGGCTAAATGTTAAATAGACAGTTTTCCCTTTTATTTTTGTATAAAAATAGTAAAAATAACTTTAAAAGCAAATTAAAAGTACTGAGTCAGTTAATAACACATAAATATTAATTAAAAATACTGAAACCAATTTTACAAATACAAAATACTATTAATCCCAGAGTAGGCTAAATTTGCAATTTGACTTTGAAAAATACCAAATAAAGTTGTAAAAATATACAAAAATTACCTTAATTATATTTTGGTGTAAAGGTGGGAATAAAATAAATTATTCACCAAAGTTGATATTTTGGGGAATAATTACTGATTTTGTACTGCTAAAATGGATAATAAATTGATTTTAAAAATCTTTAAAAAATTGGAAAAAATGCTAAAATCCTTAGGCATGCTTATATGTGCATATATATATTATTTTGAAAGTATTTTGTATATAAAAATACATAGGAAAATATTAGGTATCAACAGTAGTTCCAATGTAAAAGTGTAGAGGGATCTCCCGGAATGTATTTCTGGTCCGGATATCACCGTTGTAGAAGGAATAAAACTCTAAACCCAAAGCAAATAAAGGCTAAGTTCAGGACCTCCATGACCATTAGGATTCATCATTTAAAAAGCTTCAGAATCTTTAGACCCTACAACTCTTTCAAATTTAGCCCTCATATACATTAATTCACCTTCTGACCCAATTCCATCTCCATCACTTGGCAAAACTCCAGCTCCCATTGAAACTGGCCCAATTGAGTTCAAAATTTTCCATTCCTCAGGCCCACATTCCCTTTTCATTCCATAGCCACATTTTCTCCCATTACAATATGTTCTCGAAATTGGCTCTTCTAACAATTTCACAGCTTTTTTTCCAGTTCTCTTTTCAGCTTCTAGTGCAATTCTAACCAATCCACTAGCCATTTCTCTAACCAAATGGCTAGTTAGAGTGGCTAATTCGAGAAAAAATGCAAGACTCAATTTTGGATCTTCTTGAAATGCAAAATGAACATGTCCTCTTCTACACCCAAATAAAGTACCAACAACTTTGGTACCAAACCCTGATGAAAAATGTGTTCGGCTTTTACCGAAAGTAAGAGCAGAACGAAGTATAGAAACTGTCGAGCACGATAGTTTCTAACTTTTAGGTGCATTTGTTGTCCCTGTCAAGGACAACAAATGCATATTCAACTCTTCTTCTCTTTGCGAAGAAGAGTGGAAATTAGTTAAGTAAACTTCATCATCATAATCTTCATCTTCAACTTTTTTCTTAAAGTTGAAGTATCTTCTTGAAAAAGAGAAAGACTCATGAGGATTCTTTGCCATAATAGTTCTCATGTTTGAATTAACAAAAGACAAGAAAAGCTAAGGCAGTTGAGAAATATGGGAAGTTGTTTTTTACTCTAAGTTTTGGGGTTCTAATATTGTGGTTTTATGGGGGTTGAAAATAAAGATGTTTGTTTCAATAAAATCTTGAATTCAAGGTTATCTTTAGTGAAAAAACAGATTTTCAACAATTAGTACAAGTACGCGCTCGTCACCTCAGGTACGAGGAATTTCAATTACTACAATATCAATCTTAAGGGGAAAGGTCCCCCACACAAGGTTAGACAAGCCACTTACCTCGAACAAGTGCAAGTCAACCCGAAACCACGCCTTTGCCACGAGTATCTGACTCTAAATGGCCCAAATCTATTCAATTAAATTTCATAATATAAACAACACTTCAAGTAACTGATTCTATAATTAAATTCTAAGCTAATACGCAAAACTAGGTAAAATGACCAAAACGCCCCTCAGACCCATGTCTCGGAATCAGGTGAAATTTATATTTTCAGAATTCTCATATTCTCATGAGTCTATGCATAACAAGAACACTAAAATCGGATTCAAATAACCCTTTTTGGTTCTCTTAAACTCAAGCCCTAATTACCCATTTCAACCAAATTTTCCACCACTAATCAGGTATTTAATCACATAAAATGAGTTATGAAGTCAAGAAATGTTACCTCCAAGTGATTCCCCTTGAATCCCTCTTCTACCCTCTTCAAAAATCTTCAAAATTGCCTAACAATGGAGGAAACTAGGATAAAATTTGCGAAATAAGCCTTTTAAAGCATTCTACCCAGACATTTAAAATCCTTCTTCGCGAAAGCGGTCAAAGCCTCACGTTCGCGAAGCACAAAATAACTTTGACCATTTTTCCTTCTTTGCGAACGCGTCCACTACTCCGCTAACACGACGCTTTGCACAGACGTACCTTCGCAAACACGACGTGCACCACGCGAACGCGATGCACAAAACTCCACTGGGCCTATTCCTCTTACACGAACGCAAAGCCCAATCACGAACGCGTTGCACAACCACCAAGCCTCTCCGTGAACGTGGAGGTCCTCTTGCAAACGCGAAGGCCAAACTCTCGCCCAGCCCCAGCCCCAGCTCCTCTTCGCAAACGCGAGGACCCACTCGCGAATACGAAGAAGGAAACTAGAACTGGCTGGTGCAACTTTTTCTGCAATTTCCTAACTTCCAAAAATGACCCGTTGAGCATCTGAAACACACCCGAGGCCCCCGGGACCTCAACCAAATGTGCCAACCAATCCTAAAACATCACTCAAACTTGTACCAATCTTCAAAACACCTCAAACAACATCTTATTCCCCAAAACTCATCAGATTCAAGCCTAAGTTTCTAAAAATCGTCTGAATTCCGCTTTTGATAAAAAACCCAATCAAATCACCTCCGAATGACCTGAAATGTTGCACACATGTCCCAAATGACATAACAAAACTACTGCAGCTCTCAAAATTTCATTCCAACCCTCGGATCAAAATCTCACAATCGAACCAGAAACTTCAAAAATTCAACTTTCAGCATTTCAAGCTTAAATTAGCTACGGACCTCCAAAACACAATTCGGCCAAGCCCCTAAACCCAAAATCATCTAACGGAGCTAACAGAACTATTGGATTTCCATTCCAAGGCTGTCTTCACACTGTTCCGACTACGGTTGGCTTTCCAAGACTTAAACTCTCATTAAGGGACTAAGTGTCCCAAAACTCTTCGAAACTCAAAATTGAACATCCCGGCAAATCATAATAACAGAAATAAACTTAGGGAAAGCAGTTAATAGGGGATCAGGGCGTAAATTCCAAAAATGACCGGCCGGGTCGTTACATCCTCCCACACTTAAACATTCATTCGTCCTTTTACGAGCACAAAGACATACCTGAAGTAGTGAACAGATGAGGGTACTGGCTGCGCATATCCTGCTCAGTCTCCCCGGTCGCCTCCTCGACCAGTTGACCCCGCTACTAAAGCTTCACTGATGTAATGTTCTTTTACCTCAGCTTCCTGACCTGTCTATCCAATATTGCCACTGGCTCCTCAACATAAGATAGATCCTTTTCCAACTGGACTGAGCTGAAATCCAACACATGCGACAGATCACCGTGATACCTCCGGAGCATAGAAACATGAAATACCGGATGAACTCCTACCAAGCTAAGAGGTAAGGCAAGCTCGTAAGCAACCTCCCCAATACGCCTTAATATCTCAAAAGGGCCTATAAATATCGGACTCAACTTCCACTTCTTCCCAAATCTCATAATGCCTTTCATAGGCGAAACCCGAAGTAGAACCCGCTCTCGAACCATATAGGAAACATTACGAACCCTCTAGTCCGCGTAACTCTTCTTTCTGGACTAGGCTGTACGGAGTCTCTCCTGAATCACCTTGACTCTCTCCAAAACATCCTGAACCAAGTATGTGCCCAATAATCTAGCCTCACCTGGCTCGAATCAACTTACCAGAGATCTACATCGCCTACCATATAAGGCCTCATACGGTGCCATCTGAATGCTGGACTGATAGTTTTTGTTGTAGGAAAACTCCGTCAATGGCAAGAACTGATCCAAAAAACCTCCAAACTCAATCACACATGCACGAAGCATATCCTCAAGAATCTGAATAGTGTGCTCGGACTATCCGTTCGTATGAGGGTAAAATCTTATGCTCAACTCCACCCGAGTACCTAACTCCTATTGTACAACTCTCCAGAACCGTAATGTGAACTTAGTACCTTTGTCTGAAATGATGGAAACTGGAATACCATGCAGATAGACAATCTCCCAAATATAAATCTTCGCCAACCGCTCCGAGGAATATGGTAGTACACATAGGGATGAAATGCGTAGACTTGGTCAGCCGATCCACAATAACCCAAATGGCATCGAACTTCTTCAAAGTCTGTGGGAGCCCAGATACGAAGTCCATGGTGATCCGCTGTCACTTCCACTTCGGAATCTCTATCTGCTGAAGCAATCCACCCGGCCTCTGGTGCTCACACTTCACCTGCTAAAAATTAACGTACCGAGCTATAAACCCTACTATATCCTTCTTCATCCACCTCCACCAGTAGTGCTGCCTCAAATCTGAATACATATTTACAGTATCCCAGATGAATGGAATACCACGAACCATGGGCCTCCTCTAGAATCAACTTTCGAAGCCCATCAACATTGGGTACACAAACTCGACCCTGCATCCTCAACACTCCATCATTTCCAATATTCATATCTCAAGCATCGCCATGCAACACTTTGTCCTTGAGGACAAGTAAATGAGGGTCATCAAACTGACGCTCCCGTATATGATCAAATAAGGAAGACCGAGAGACCACATAAGCTAGAACCTAACTGGGCTCCGAAAGGTCCAATCTCACAAACTGGATGGCTAAGGATTGAACATACATCGCCATAGGCCTCTCCACTGCTGGTAAATAAGCCAAACTCCCCAAACTCTTCGCCCGGCGGCTCAAAACATCAACCACCACATTGGCCTTGCTCGGGTGATCAAGATAGTGATGTCATAATCCTTCAGTAGCTCTAGCCATCTCCTCTGATGCAAATTAAGGTCCTTCTGCTTGAACATATACTACCAACTCCGGTGATCAGTATAGATCTCACAAGGCACGTTGTACAAGTAATAACGCTAGATATTCAAGGAATGAACAATGACAACTAACTCAAGATCATGGACATGATAATTCTTCTCATGTATCTTCAACTGTCTGGATAGGCAATCACACTACCGTCCTGCATCAATACCGCTCCAAGGCCAACTCTCGAGACATCAATAAGACCCCGAGGGCTGTATTGAGCTTCTGAAAGCTCTCCTTGCACTCTTCCGCCCACTGGAATGGAGCACCCTTCTAGGTCAGTCTGGTCATAGGTGCTGCAATAGATGAAAAACCCGGAACAAATCGATGGTAATAACCCCTAAGCCAAGAAAACTACAGATTTTTGTATCTGAGGATGGTCTGGGCCAACTCTGCACGGCCATCACTTTCTTTGGATCCACCTAAATACCCTCTCTCGAGACCACATAACCCAAAAATGCCACGGAATCCAACCAAAACTCACATTTTGAGAACTTAGCATACGACTTCTTCTTTCTCAAGGTCTGAAGCATTGTCCTCAGGTGCTTCTCATGATCTCCCCCACTCCGAGAATATACTAGAATGTCATCAATAAAAATAATCATGAACGAATCAAGATATGGCCGGAAAACACTGTGCATCATATGCATGAAGGCTGCTGGGGCATTAGTCAGCCCAAATGACATAATAAGGAACTCGTAATGACCATATCGAGTCCTAAAGGCAGTCTTCGGGATATTTGGCTACCGAATCTTCAACTTATAATAGCCTGAACACAAGTCAATCTTAGAAAACACACAAGCACCCTGCAACTAGTCAAACATGTCATTAATACGAGGCAAAAGATAATGGTTCTTCACTATCACCTTATTCAACTGGCGGTAATCAATACACATGCACATAGAACCATTCTTCTTATTCTTCACATATAACACAGGAGCATCCCAAGGTGATACACTAGGCCGAATGAAACTTGTACTACTGGGAGAAAATCCTGTATGGTATGGAGGGATAGAAATAGGCTGAGTGCCCGACAACAGATCAATGCCAAAATCAACGTCTCTATCGGGTGGCATGTCGGAAGATCGGCTGGAAACACATCAAGGAAATCCTGTACTATTGGGACTGAATCAACAGAATGAGTATCCATACTGGAATATCTCATATAAGCTAAGTACGTGTCACAACCTTTCTCAACCATACGTTGAGCCTTAAGGAAAGAAATAACTCTACTAGGAGTGTGACCTAAAGCACCCCTCAACTCAATACGTGATACACCTGGCATGGCCAGTGTCACGATTTTGGTGTGATGATCAAGAATAGCATAATGGGGCAACAACCAGTCTATGCCTAAGATAATATCAAAATCAACCATGTTGAGCAATAATAAGTCGTCTCTAATCTCAAAACCACCAAGAACAACCAAACATGGCCAATAAATGCGGTCCAAAACAAGAGAATCTCTCGCAGGAGTAAAGACATAAACTGGGGAACACAAAGAATCCCGAGGTACGCCCACATGTGGGGCAAAATAAGAAGACACATAAGAGTAAGTAGAGCCTGGATTGAATAGAACTGTTGCATCTCTGTAACAGACCAAGATAGTACCTGTGATGATAGAATCGGAGGTGACAGCCTTAGTACGGGTTGGAAGAGCATAATATCTGGCCCGGCCTCCCCCTCGAGGGCGACCTCTACCTTTCTGACCTCCACCTCTGGCTGGCTGGGCCGGTGGAGAAGCAACTGGTGCTGGGACCATAGCCTGAGAGCTCTATGGGGCCTGCTGTGGCTGAAGAGTCTATGGAGGTATACCCCTCCTATGTCTGGGGAAATCCCTTACCATATGGCGCATGTCACCATACTCAAAACAAGCTCTGGGAGGACATGGTGTCTGTGACTGGCTCAGGCCAAGTCTGCTGGACTGGCCACATGAAGCACCCTATGCAGGAGGTGCACTAGAGACTGGAGGTGCATAATAAGGCTCTTGAGGCATAGGTGGAGCTGGAGTATCACTGGCTGCTAGAAGAGCTGAATGAATGGGGTGACCCATATGACCCCTACCATGATGACCTGTAGCTGGGAAACGAGCACCAGAATAATGGCCTAACTCTCGAGACTTCTTGGTATCCCTCTCCTCTCTGTCCCTAGCATGCATACCTTTAATCCTCCTAGAAATGCTTGCCATCTGCTGATAACATATATTCATCTCTAACTCACGAGACATGCTAGATCTGATGCTGGGAATAAGCTCTCAATGAACCAGCAAACCTTCTCGCAAACCGTAGAAACTAAAGCTGGCAGATGTCTAGCCAAGTCAATGTAACGGATAGCATACTCCGAGATAGTCATAGTACCCTGGTACAAATGCTCAAAATCCACGTGCCAGGCATCCCTAAGACTCTAGGAGACGTACTCCCTTACGAACATATCTAAAAACTGAGCCCAAGTTAGGGAAGCTGCCTCATCCGGACTGTCTAACTCATAAGTACGCCATCAGTGATAGGCGACTCCTTGAAGCTGTAAAGTAGTGAAGGAAACCCCGCTGGATCCTGATATGCCCATAGTACGGAGAGTACGGTAGTAATCCTCCAGAAATCCCAAGGCATCCTCTGATGCTAACCCACTTAACACAGGAGGATCATATTTCTTGAACCTCTAAAGTCTTCGCTGCTTATCCTCTGAAGCTGTTGCTTTGTCCTCGTGCTGATCAGGCATTGCAGGAATAATCTATGAGACCTGATAAATATGCACTGGCTGCTCAGGAATGCGGGCGGCAGGAGTATGTGCTCCTCCCCCAGCCTAGGATGTGGCTGCAGCAAGGGGAAGTAACCCTGCCTGAGCCAAAGTGGTGTACATGCTCATAAATTCTGCCAAAGTCTCCTGGAGTGCTGGAGTAGTAGTGGAAGATGTATCAGGTGTCTGGATTCCATTTGGTACTACTGGTGGTACCTCAGCGGCAGCTCGCGTGGGGTGCTCAGGCCGCACCACGAGTGCGTCCTCGGCCTCTACCTCGGCCCCGGCCTCTAACGGATCTAGTAGGAGGCAGGGGTGCCTGGTCATCTCGAGTAGAACGTGTCCTTACCATCTATGAGAGAATAGAAAGATAGAATTTTAGAATTGGGATATCAAAAATCTCACACGACAATGAACTCAATTGAAGTAAAATTTTCCTAACAGTTACATAACCTCTCGTAGATAAGTACACACGTCTATGTTGATGCTCGCTTTTTCTCGCGAAATCAAATTTATGACATTTGGGCGGACAACTTGTTTCCATTTGGGAATTAGGTTGGAATTGAAGAGTCGCCACCTAATGATTAAGTGCATAGGACACTAAGAAGAATTTTTATTTAGAAAACTAGAGAATGGCTAAGGGCTTGAAATTATCTCGAAGGGAAGGTGTTAGGCACCCCTCGAGATCCACTAATGTGGTTCCCGGCCATGCTATAATTATGACTTTAAGTGAAAGCAACACGTAGACAAGCAAGAATTACAAATACGAGGAGGTTTTCACATAATTATTGCAAGCAATTAAGTTAAAGAAGAAGAAGTTTGGGAAGAAAGCAATTTTGAAGTTCTGAAAATAAATAAGTAAAGGGAAAGGGTTTTTACATAATTGCTGCAAGCAATTAAAGTAAAAGAAGTTAAAGAAGCTGAAAATAAAGCAGTTTTTAAAATTCTAAAAATAAACAAGTAAGGGGGAAGGGGGTCCTAGGTTTATAAATAATATGGATCACCCTACACAACACCCGGCAAACATTTATACACGTGAAATTATCGCGTGGTCATCATATCCATATCTACCCTTTCCCACTCTGTTAAGGTATTAAACGTGGTATGGTTTCATTTTCTTATTGCATGCTACTACCCACCCCAACCCTATCAGCCCCAGAGGTATTTGGGACTACCAATCCTAAAGGGAAGGGATGTGAGTTTTTATAGTTTAAAAGGACAACATTCTAAGGCGACAATCAAAACACATACGTAACAAATATGGGGGAGAGGCACATAACAAATAGAAAGGCTCAAACAAACCTCCTCAAAAACAAAGAGAAGCGTATAGTTTAGCATGTCTTTACACGTACTAATTAAGGCCTATTTAAATTTAAAACATGTGGTAGACTAATCTATTATATATTTCAGATAAGAAGCCCAAATCAAGCCTGTCTGCTGTTTGTAGTTAATAAGAATCTAATTCAATTCATAAGTTATCATATGGCTTGCCTAAGTGTTAAACAAAACCTATAGGCATGATCTTTATTAGTTAAAAAAAGAACTATGCTGATTTAGGAAAAGAAATTGTCAATTGCAGGAGTATAAATTCTACAATCGTTATTGTTACTACTGATTTTAAACTTATAAGCGAATGTGCGATTCAGATTTTAGTTGATAGCTTTCAAGGTGCTATTGATTTGAAAACATTTTTACAACTGAAACAAGAGTGCAGAAGTCTTATGGGCATGGTATCCAAGTGTTGTTAGTTATTTAAACCTATAAACGAGTTTTCCTAGTAATAGATGCAAATGCCAAATTCAGGAAGTCCTATAGGCATATTATCTATATGATATGCAGCGTTTTAGAGATGACTTATAGACATAGTCTTTATATAATGCAGAACCTATAGACATGGTTTCTATGTGAAATGCAGAACCTATAGACATGGTTTCTATATGAAATGCATAACCTATAGACATGGTATCTATATTCAATACAGAAACAAAAGTTGAAAGCAGGATATATTTGCAGAAGTATAATAATCACCTATGAACATGATATCTACCCTTTTTGCCTGCATGATTTTCCCTCCCCTTTTCACTAAAAACCCTAGTAGTTATTACAAGTTCTTATAGCCTAGAATAAATAAGAGAAGGTAAAATTACATCAGAGAAACTAAAAAAATTTACATCCAAGGAGAGCCTGATTCAGGTTTCCTGCCTAAAGCATGAAGTAAACCAACTCCGAAGACCAAAATCCAAAGCCTTTCTTATTTGGGTGTGTTAGAGTTCCCAAGAGCCTCATGGACTCCAGGAAGTGCTTACACCCAAATACAATATTGAGTCATAGTGCAGTTTGGAAGAGCCAGCCCTCAAGTGTCCAAGTTCAAAGGGAGCTCAAGGTCCAAGGCAAGGCTCACAAGAGGGGGGCAGAACTTAGAAACTAGGAATGAGTGTAAGTGAAGAGAAGGGATTCTGGGATAAAAGCAAGGATAGGTTGATGGTCATACCTAGCAATTGGAAGTGCTGGCATACCCCAACCAGCCCGTTAGCCACATTGTTTAGGAGTTAGGATCCCTAAGGTATCAAGTCCAAACATGAGCAACAATTTGGATGTTGCCATGTTCTGAACTTCAACTCAAATACATAGAAGGGGACAAGGGTGTAGGGTTCACAGTAGAAACATATGAAAAGGAATTGACATGCTAATTAACATTACACATAGACAGTAAAGCAGATAGGGGTGTAGAAGCTGTAAAGTAAATACATTAGGACAAGGCTGAAAATCAAACTAGAACATACCAGTTTCAGAGAAACAAAAGAAGAAAGCAGTAGTCTTGTGAAGCCAAAGTGCAAACAAATAATCAAAATGCTATGATCAGAGAACTAGGATACTTGAGTAGTGTAAAAGTATTGAATGGATAGTGTGTGATTGAAAGTTAATCGTATTAACTATGTATAATGTGTTAAAGAAGGTCATATATTTATAGTGTAGAAAGCAAGTAGAAATAGGTAGGAGAATAATTTGATAAATCAATTATAAAAGGTTTCCCTTTGATTAAGGGATTCTGATTTCAAACAGGTAAAAGTAATTAAAGTAGGAAGTTGATCAAACATTTTTCCAAAGCAGTACAAGAAGGGTAAATACATAGAGATTTATTTAAGGAAAAAGTTTGATAGCACACGGTTTGTGCAAATAAGGAAAGGAAATCAATTAAATAGCCAGTAAATCCCAAGGTTTGAATTTGGTATGGATGAATCCAGTCAGAAAAGGTGGAGAAGGGTTTTACTTAAAGAAAAATCAGTAACAATCAACTAAACCTAAAGAAAAGGATTCTGAATCAATCATAATTTGGAAAACCTTTTCGAAAGAAAGAATTCATTACACATATAAAACATACAGCCATGCTTAAGCATGAAGAATTGTCATACCAATCAGTAGAATAGTCTAGCATAGAAAAAGTTCCGAGGTATAAATGCAGAAGTTCAACTTAGCTCATAGACTTAGAATGATTTAAAAGAGTCGAGGGTTCCAAAATAGAACCCTAGTCCAAACACAAGATCAACCTCGTCAAAACCCCCAAATTCTAGGGTTTCTAACTCGAATTAGATATAGAGACGAGGAGACAAATAATTGTAGCAAGCTGAGAGATCTCTTTTAGAGACTTATGAGAAAACAAACATATACAGTAGCAAGTTTGAAACAACAAAGTGAAGAAACTAATTTGGAACATAGTAGGGGTAGAACGAACATGGTTAAGAAAACCTAGGATTCAAACAAGTCTAGAAGAGAGAAGAGGTAGCATAACTCTTAAGAAAACAGTAGACGAAACATGTTTAAAGAGAACTCAAACAAGGTCCAGTAAAAAGGCAAACAAAGAACTTAAGAACTCAGTAGGGAAACATACAGTAGGAGAACACAAAATACCAGAAAAGTATATCAATAAGACATATAGGAAAGCACAATAGGACGAACATGTAAGCATGGTGTAGAAACACAAATAGAAAGACAAGGCACAGAAGAACATATATAATAGAAAAACATAAGAAAGCAGTAGAAACACATGCGTGACAAATATACATAAAGAAAAAGGAAAAGAACAGTGGGAGAAAACATTTTGAACTTTTCAGACACCCTAAATCGAAGAGAAGTAATTTTTGAAAGAAAGAATTGGGAAAAACCTTTAAGAACACAGGTAAAGCACAGATATAGAACATATTTAAGAAGAAAAACAGAGAAAACCTCAAATAGCTAGGGTTTCAGAGGAACCCTAGAATGATAAAGTCTTGGAAAAGGTCCGATCTTGAGTCGGATAAGTCAGAACCAGGCTTGAAATGCTTTGGATACGCCAGAGCTAAGCCGGAGAAGCCATAGAACCTTGAATCAGAGAAGATCTGAACGGACACCATCGAGGTCAGACCTCGAAAATTCGAACACCAAGCGTTCAAGTGTAGAGGGGGATGAGTATAGGCCATCCATGGCCTGAGAGGCCATGGATTCCGATAAGTTGGAGGTTGAAAATGGTAGAAGGCGATTAGGGTTTCAATAACATTCGAGAGAGTTTGAGAGATGAAGGGGTTTCAAGGCGGCGTCTCTGAGTGAAATGAGTTAGGGTTCGGGGTGTGGGTGAATTAAAATGGTAAGAAATGATTGTGGCCGTTGACCAAAATGATCAATAGCCTGGATCAAAGGGGAAGGCCGAGTGGGTTAGATTAGTTGGGTTAGGGGCAGTTTAATTGAAATTGGGTTGGTCCATTTGGGGTTTGAAATTGGGTCAATTAGGGGATCAAATTTGGCTATAATTGAAATAAAAATGGGCCAGATTTTAAATAGCCAGTTTTTTCCTTTCTATTTTATAAAAATAGTAAAAACTGATTTTAAAAGCAAATTAAAAGTACTAGATCGGTTGATAATATATAAATATTAATTTAAAAATATTGAAACCAAGTTCATAATTATAAAATGCTATTAATTCTCAAAATAGGCTAAATTTTTAATTATATGTAATTTGACTTTTAAAATACAAAATAAATTTGTAAAAATGTATAAAAATTACTTCTAGCTTTATTTTGGTATAAATATGTGAATAAAATAAGCTATTTACCAAGATGATAATTTTTGGAATAACTATTGGTTTTTATACTGCTAAAATGGACAATAAATTGATTTAAAAAATCTTTTAAAAATTGGGTATCAATAGTTGTCTCTCTTTACCCAGGAAGGATGGAAGAGTTGTCGGGTAAATATATGATGGTCAATTTTGACCGAACGAAATGCTTTGAAGTGATTGACCGTGCTCTGGTTCCAGAGCTTCCTATATATCCCTGGTCTTACATGAATCAGGCCATATGTAGTTCGAGATCCGTCGGTGAAGTATGCCGAGGGAGATTTTTCAAGAACGGATGCGATATTTAGGTTGGGATGGGCGGTTAAGAGTCTTGTAGGGCTGCGGGAATCGGAGCGGGATCGCTAATGCCGAGATGGCCGTTGCTTGCTGGTTTACCTGCAAATAAACAATACTCGTATATATTGTGCATAAATTTAAACGTGATGCAATTTCCCGTTGGACCAATAAATGATGTCTTTGGACGGTTAGGATGACGTCCTCAGACCATGATGTCCTGGGCCATGAAGCATATAATAAAGGATTCGCAGGCTATGACATGATGCTCTCGGGCTATGAGAATGACACCTCTAAGCGATGATGCCTTTGAATAATGATATGCAACAGATAAAGGAGCCCTCAGGCCATGGCATTGCGTTCTCGGACTATGAAGATGGTGCCTCCGAACAATGATGCCCTTGGACAATTTGGCGATTTTCAACCCATGAAATGCAAAAAGTGGCGATCTTTCAGCCCATGAGGGCGTAAATAAAGTGGAAATATTTCAGCCGATGCAAGACATAAATAAAGGTGGCGATATTTCAGCCAATGCAGGATTTAAATGAAGTGCGATATTACAGTCGTGCAAAATGTAAGTGAAACGGTGATTTTTCAGCCGATGCAGGATTTAAATGAAGTGACGATATTTCAATCATGCAAAAATATAAGTAAAACGGCGATCTTTCAACCGATGCAGGATTTAAAAAAAAGTGGCGATATTTTAGCCATGCATAAAATGTAAGTAAAACGACGATATTTTAGTCGATGCAGATAGAGACAGAGCTTAGTCTCGGAAGGCAGAATAGTAGCCTTATGCAATGCATGAAATGCAGATGGAGACAGAGCTTAGTCTCGGAAGGCAGAATAGTAGGCTTATGCAATGCAGGAAATGCAGATGGAGACAGAGCTTAGTCTCAGAAGGCAGAATAGTAGCCTTATGCAATGCAAGAATGCAGATGGAGGTAGAGCTTAACCTCGGAAGGTAGAATAGTAGCCCTATGCAATGCAGGAAATGCAGATGGAGGTAGAGCTTAACCTCGGAAGGCAGAATAGTAGCCTTATGTAATGCAAGAAATGCAGATAGAGGTATAGTTTAATCTCGGAAGGCAGAATAGTAGCCTTATGCAAGGGATAAAAGGTGAATAGTGATAAAAATTCTTAGCTGACAGTTGGTAGCTAATTGTGATATTACGGCTGCTGGGGATATTGTATGTGTATAGCATTGTGAAGCGATAATTCCAAGCACTGCATTCCTGAACAGTATGAGTGTATAATATATAAGTTTGCTACTTGGGTGGCTGCATCCAAAGAAAAATTGTGAGTTTTGTAAAGGGGAAAGGTTAGTTTCGTGTCCCCGCTAACTTCGCTTGATCGTATCGGCTCTAATTTGGTGATACTATGGGTATCCCTGGGGTAGCGTAGCTAAACAGAATAATTTTGGTGACAGACATGCATGATTTAGTAGAAATATAGCGTAAATACATAATTAAGAATAGTTTTCTTTAGATGAACTAACGACTGAGACGCGTTCCAAGACACTGCAACTTTTCTTGCTTCAGAATTTTGAGGGTCCCCCTCAAAATTATACCCGAGTTTGCTGGATCGACACTTCTGATGGCTGCTTGCGATGATCGGCTGAAATTACTTCAGAATTTTGAGGGTCCTCCTCAAAATTCTGCCCTAGTTTCCAATTGCAGGGGGAAATGAAAATTTTATTGAATTGTGACCGAACCCATAAGGCTGCCTACGTATCCCCTCTTAAATGGGAATCAGTTCAGACGTAGTTTAAATTACATAAGGAAATCATAAATGGTTACACATAGACTGCATCTGAGTTGATTGGTTTTGGACAAACTTCTCCATCCATTTCTACAAGTATAAGGGCTCATCCTATTAGAACCCGGTGAACCATATATGGGCCTTGCCAGTAGGGAGAGAACTTCCATTTGGCTTCATCTTGATGTGAAAAAATCTTCTTTAACACCAGCTGCCCGGTGTGAACTGTCTTGGTTTGACTCTCTTGTTGAAAGCTCTAGACATTCTGTTATGATAAAGCTGACCATGGCAAACTGCATTCATTCTCTTTCCATCTATAAGATCCAACTGCTCGTAACAACTTTTTACCCACTGTGTCGTCGAGTTATGCTTCTTGTATGATCCTTAGGGAGGGAATTTCTACTTCGGTGGGAATGAAAACTTCAGTAACGTAAACCAGCATGTAGGGAGTTTCCCCGGTTGATGTGCGGACTGTGGTGCGGTACCCCAATAAAGCAAATGATAACTTCTCATGCCAGTGCTTATGCTTCTCTATCATTTTCCTTAGTATCTTCTTGATATTCTTGTTGATGGCTTCTGCGGCTCCATTCATCTGAGGTCTGTAGGCTGTACAATTCTTGTGTTTGATCTTGAAGGTTTCACATATGGCTTTCATCAAATCACTGTTGAGGTTGGAGCCATTATCAGTAATGATTGGCTCTGGAACTCCAAATCTACAAACGATAAGATTGCGGACAAAATCTATCACGACATTCTTGATCACTACTCTGTAAGATGCTGCTTCAACCCATTTGGTGAAATAGTCAATTTCTGCTAGGATAAACCTGTGCCCGTTTGATGCGGCAGGTTCGATTGGTCCGATAACATCCGTCCCACATGTGGTGAATGGGCATGGCGAGCTTGTTACATTAAGCTCATTTGGAGACACCTTGATCATGTCGACATGTATATGACAATGGTGGCATTTGCGGACATACTGGGTACAGACCGTCTCCATAGTCATCCAAAAATAACCTGCCCGGAGTATCTTCTTGGATAAGACAAAACTGTTCATATGTGGTCCACAGGTCCCGACATGAATATCCTCTAGCAGTTTAGATGCTTCCTTTGCGTCGACACACCTTAGTAATCCCAAATTTGGAGTCCTCCTATATAGGATTCCTCCGATATGAAAGAAATTATTGGACAATCTTCGAAGCATGCGCTTCTGATTAGTATTTGCAAGCTTTGGGTATTCTCCTTTTGCCAAATATTCCTTGATGTCATGAAACCAAGGCTTTCCGTCTGCTTCTTCTTTGACATGAGCACAGTAAGATGGCTGATTGTAGATCTTCACGGGAATAGGATCAATGAAATTTTTATCTAGATGTTGTATCATAGAGGCCAGGGTAGCCAATGCATCGGCGAACTCATTCTGGACTGTGGGAACATGTTGGAATTCCGTCTTTGTGAACCTCTTTCTCAACTCCTGTACATGATGCAGGTATGGGAGTATCTTGGAGTTCTTGGTTGCCCATTCTTCTCGGACCTGATGTATAAGCAATTCTAAATCTCCAATCACTAGCAACTCTTGGATGTTCATGTCAGTGGCCATCTTGAGCCCTAAGATGCAGGCTTCGTACTCGGCCATATTGTTAGTGTAGGGGAACCTGAGCTTGTTGGATACCGGATAATGCTGGCCGGTTTCTGACACTAGGACTGCTCCTATGCCAACTCCTTTGAAATTTGCTGCTCTGCCAAAAAATATCCTCCAACCATCATAGGATTCTGCAATGTCTTCTCTTACAAATGATACCTCCTGGTCAGGAAAATATGTCTTCAGTAGTTCGCATTCTCCATCCATAGGGTTTTCCGCAAGGAGATCTGCTAGTGCTTGTCCCTTGATTGCCTTCTGAGTCACGTAGACAATGTCAAATTTACTCAACAGGATTTGCCACTTGGCTAGCTTGCTAGTGGGCATGGGTTTATGGAAGATGTACTTCAAAGGATCCATCCTTGATATGAGATACGTAGTATAAGCACAGAAATAGTGCCTCAGCTTCTGAGCTACCCAAGTCAGAGCACAACAGGTGCATTCCAACAAAGAATACCGAGCCTTGTATGGGGTGAACTTCTTACTGAGCTAATAGATGGCCTGCTCCTTCCTCCATGTTTCATCATGTTGCCCCAAAAAACATCTGAATGCTCAATCCAATACTGCAAGGTAGAGTATTATGGGTCTACCTGGCTCGGGTGGGACCATACTAGCGGTGTTGACAAGTACTCATTAATTTTGTCGAAGGCCTTTTGGCAGTCATCGGTCCATTTGGTAGCAGTGTCCTTCTTCAACATCTTAAAGATTGGCTCACAGATGACAGTAGATTGTGCTATGAACCGGCTAATGTAGTTAAGTCTCCCCAAGAAACTCATTACTTCTTTCTTGTTCTTTGGCGGTGGTAATTCTTGAATAGCTTTGACCTTTGATGGATCCAATTCTATCCCTCGGCAACTAACAATGAACCCAAGCAATTTTTCAGCTGGAACCTCAAATGCACATTTCGTGGGATTCAGCTTCAAGTTGTACCTTCTCAGTCTATTGATGAATTTCCTCAAATCTTCCATGTGATCAGCGTCTTTCTTGGACTTGATGATGACATCGTTTACATACACTTCGATCTGCTTGTGTATCATGTCATAGAAAATGGTGGTCATGGACCTCATGTAGGTGGCCCTTGCATTCTTTAACCCAAATGACATCATCTTGTAGCAATACATCCCCCACGGCGTAATGAAAGTTGTTTTCTCCGCATCTTATTCATCCATCCATATCTGATGGTACCCAGCAAAACAACCAACAAATGACTACAGCTCATGCTTGGCGCAGTTGTCAATAAAGTTGTGTATATTCGGCAAGGGGAAGTCGTCATTTGGGCTGGCTCGGTTGAGATCCCGATAATCGACATAGACTCTAACCTTCCTATCCTTCTTCGGTATTGGAACAATGTTGGCTAACCATGTCGGATACTCTACAATCCTGAGAACTTTAGCTTTGACCTGCTTAGTGACCTATTCCTTGATTTTCAAACTCACACTACTAGAAATTAGAGCTATGGCAACACTTTTTATTGCTACGGTTTTGGATCTGTTGCTATAGGTGGTCTATTGTTACGGTTTTAACCGTTACTAATAATTATTAGAACTATCGGGACACTTAGTAACTGAACCGTTGCCATAGTCTACAAACCGTTCCTATAGAGGTATATATGGCAACACGTTATATAACCGTAACAATAAATCCGTCTATGGGAACGGGTATCTCTATTGTTACGGTTATTAATTCCCTCTTTTTTCCCACCCAAATTTTTAATACCCGCTAAAATATTGGAAGGGCCCGCGATCTAAATTTTTTTTTTTACTTTTATACCTGATAAAATATGAAATATACTAAACCCCTAAAAATAGCTAATAGAGAGTTGTCTCCTCCAAAACTGCTACGGTCTCCTCCAGTACTCCTAAAATCGCATTCAAATCAGATCAAATCAGCGAAAATCCGTCAAAGTTCCAAAATATAGCGAATTAGAGAGCTTTTTGCGGGATTCAAGAGCTCTCTTCGCGATTGGGATCGATATTTGCGTCACTGCGCGTCTGATTCCGCTATTGATTTAGAGATACCAAGCTTAGCTTTTTAGGGCTTCTGTTCTTCTGCAGATCGTCAACAATCGTGTTCCTTCTGTGGTAATTCATTTTCCTTCAAAGAGACCTTATCAGAAAATCGAGTCGAGGCTGTGCTAGGCTGCTGCTCTTTGTAATCTCCTTCTCGGGAGAACTCGGCTGAGAAATCGAGTGGTAAGCACCTTTCTTCTCTCTGTATTTACCAATTGTATGAATCTATTTCTCAATTTGGACTGCATGTTCTTGTTTTTGGCTGAATATATTGTGTCTTTGAGTTTGAATATGTGACCTACAAGCTCTCTGCTCCTTGAATATTTCCCACATTTGTAATATCCAACAGCTAGAAGATAAAGTTTTTCTCGCTTCTGTAGTGGACTATTTGAGTTTGCAAGTGAAACTGCAAAAAAGGAAAAAAGAAACAGATGCTTATGTTTGTTTTATAGTTATTTGGCTTTATGATGCTTATTTTTTGACGTCCTCTCCTATGCTACAACTAGTCTATGTATCGTGTTTCATTGATTAGTGAACACTGACTTATAAGACAATCTATTTTTAACAAGAAGATTGTTTACAACTTCATTGATTAGTGAACTAGTCATTAGAAAATTTTTATCTTCTATAACCCGAGACTATATAGAGATGGATGAAATCCCTTGACCTTTGGTTAGGAGTTTAGATTTGAACCTTGTGAATGGAGAGAATTCTGGTAAGGAGTGTTTTCGTTTTCAGTGGGCTTTACTTATGATACACCGCTTAGCTCGACTGTTTAGAAACGTATCTTTGATATTGATTTTCCCAGTTACTGTAACATCCTGCTTAGGATCGAGGACATGGGTTTGGTATGTGCAGATTGCCATGCAGAGAGTTGCAAACCAGTCGAACCAAGTTCTTGTGACAATTGATATTTGAGCTCTGATGTGCAGAATAACCTTGGAAGCTTTTTCATCACCAACTTTGTTGTCTATTGACTTTATGATTACTGGTAGTTTTCTATTTGTTTGCTAGGACGTTGATATACCGGCTTCTTTGGTGACAGATTCCGAGTGAAAGTTGCGGTGAACATTTCTTTTGCTGCACAAAATTTGAGCGACTTGTGAGAACCACTTGGTCTTTTGTTATATCTGGAGTCATCTTCTGTAACTGAATTGTGGTTGCTCCTCTCTCTCATCTTCACCTTGTCACAGTTGGCTAGATGATCTTGTTATCTTCTCTTGAGGTCGTTGTCTTCGTACGTTTTTACTTAATGTGTGCCTTTTTGTCATTAATGACTTTCTGGTGAAATCTAAACTACTTTAACTTTTAAGACTGAATTTTTGTGTTCCTGTTGTTAGCACGTTGTCAAACTTAGTTAGATATGCATTAAAAATTTCTTGTTCATATTGATAGTGTCTAATGGTAGTCCCACTTTTACTTTTATCTACTATGATGACAAGCAAATACTGATAAGAATGGATGAGAAATCATTTTAGTCATCAATTTCATGTTTTCTGCCTTTTCCCTTATCCTAAAGCACTGCCCTTTATTGTTGTGTTTCTTCGGCGGTGATGTGTTAATATGTCTAGATCATAGCTACACTTGGATGTTGCCTAGAACAGTTGCTACTAGTGTTCCCTTTTCGTGGTTTATGAAGGCAATGCATATCTTGCCCATTAGAGATGGTAACAAAGAGGATGACAAAAAGGCTTCCCTGAAAATGGACTTGTTTCACAAGAAGATAGGCACAAATTTGCCATTTGACAATCACAGTCTTGAGTCATATAAGGATAAGTTGAATATCTTTGGCTTGTGAGATATTGATGTCTTTTATCTTTTGTTTGTTGGGAATGTTGTATACAAGAATGAGTGATTTGATACTTCATTTATTCTTCAGGTGCTCAAATAGGTGTTGAATCAGCAGGAGGCTGAACAGAAAGGTAGTAGGTTTTGCCTCTCTACCTTTTCTTTTCATACTTCTCCTTTTTCCAGTATTATGTACTCATCTTATACTATTTCGCGTCTGCTTTCTTGAATCTGGCAGAGATTTTAATAGTCATGAATCAAGAAGGGTGTTCAAGCAAAAACAAAAAAATATCCAACCGCATTCTAGCTATATCACTTGCATCTTTGCGAAACCAAAAGGTTTCGTCGTTGACAACAAAGAGAACCTCTCAAGCTATAAGGTCTAATGAAAATGAAGAAAGACAATCAGAATCTCGATCACTTGCATTTTTGCGAAATCAATCGTTGACAACAAAAAGAACCTTTCATGAAAATGAAGAAAGACAATCATAAGCTAAGAAGGTTTCACAAAGATCTCAACTGCAAGAAATAGCGCAGCAAGTGCCATTGATTTCTACCTCTTCTACAGCACAAGGAGTACAAGAACAAGTGCGGCAAGTACCAATGGATTCCATCACTCCTACATCACAAGCTGTGCATGAACCATCTGAGGATTGTACCAATCATGAAGCAATTGAACAATCTGAGGAACCAGGAAAGTATATATAAATTTAATCATAAAATTAACTAACAGTGGTGATTGGTGATTATCCTTGTTTTGTATTAGTGTAGGCCCTTCCATGACAAAAAGAAAAAGAGGCCCTACTCAAATGCAAAGTGTGCACGGTAGGAAGGACCGTAAAATAATCATGCTAAATGAGTTCAATCAACCCATTGGTCCTACTAAGGAAGTTGTGAAAGAGTTGGGTAGCTTCCTCGGCACATTGGGAAAGAATGAGACCTTTTGTCCTCTTAATATATTTGATTAGAGGAAAGTAGATAAAAAAATGATATTTGGAAATATGTCAAGGTATGAAGTTCCTAATGTTCAATAAGCGTTGATATTTCACATTTCTTATATTAACCCAATTGCACTAAATTTGTAGGAAAAATATGACATTCCTAAAGAGGCGAAGAATTGGGTTTTGATTCAGTTTGTACTGCTTGGAGAAAGTATAAAAGTCAGTTGAAGAAAAATTACTTTGATATATATGAGAATGACGAGCTTCGAATGCAGAATAGGCCACAAAATGTTCCTGCGTCTCACTTTAAAGATCTTCTTGACCATTGGAACTCCGATGCCGCCAAGGTAATTACATCAAACTTTTGCCAACTCTATGTGAAGCCTAAGTGATTCATTTCCACTATCAGGATGCAACTGAAAATTAGTTCAAGTTATTCTTGTCTTTTTATTGGCTTTAAGACAATTTTTTTAAGAAAAAGGTGAAATCATATGTCTACGAGAGGTGACAAGTGGAGTAAGGTCTGGCACTCCAAATTGCAATTAAGGGAAAAGAATAATAGCATGTTATTTTAGTAGTTCAAAATAGTTGAGTCATGTAGGAGACAATAAACAAAGTTATCTTATTACATGTATTTCTTTCTTTGACAAATTTTGTGTAATAAGAATCCATATAGTTTAGCAATTCTCAAGTTGTGGCATAATGGCTAGTATTTCAAAAGCAAAACTCATTCTTGTCAATTGTGAAAGTTAAGTATGAATAATGTTTGCTTATTTATTTGCCGAAAACGTCTGAAACCAATATCGAGAATCGAAAAAAGTTGAAGCATCCACACACTGCTGGCAAAACAAGTTTTGTTCAAATCATCGAGGTTTGATTTTTTTCTCTTATTTTTCTTTAAGTATGAACTTGCTAAATTTGAATGAAAATATTATTATACCATTTTTCATGATATTAGCAAAAAAAGAAGGAAATGGCTGATACTTCGGATACTCTATCAAGTAAAGATATCTTTGGGGCTACAAGAAAAAGAAAACCTGGTCGAGTATACAAAAGCTCTTATGAGAATACAATTAGTAAAATTGTAAGAAATTTCTAGTTTAAAGATTATCGTGATTATTTATTTGTTCTTAATTATCGACTTAGTTTTATTTACTTATACTCTATTCTCTTGCATTTGGTTTGTAGGCCGAAATGGAGAGAATACAATCAAATCAAGAAAGTGGAGACGGTAGTGATTCAGTTGATGCATTTGCATCAGTCATGGGACCTGAGCACCCAGGTCGGGCAAGATTGTATGGACGAGGAGTTAACAAAACTATCTTAAAAAAGAAAAAGGGGATTTTGGATCCTCTGTAAATGCTACTGATGAGAGAATGGAACAAAAAATGGAAAAAATAGAAGAGAGGATGCAACAAAAATTGCTGGAAAAATTCAATGCAGAAAAGGAAAATATGTTGGAAGAGCTTAATGCACAAAAGGATGCTATGGAACAAGATATTACGATGAACGTCGTTACACGACTTCGACGTCTCAACCCCGATTTAAGGCTTGATCCTAATATGCTAATATTCAGTGCTCGTGCACCTGGAAAAGCTGCTTCTGCACAACAAGGTGCTATTCAACCAATCAATCGTCCATTTGCTGGCAGTAACAACTAAGGTTAGTCCGTAGCAAATGTTACACTTCTTCTATTTCCTCTTCTTCTCCTTTTTTTTATGTTGCTTCTCACTGTGCGCTCTCTCGCTCTCTCTCTTTATCAGTGCACAAGAGTTCGAAAGAGTACTGTCATTCCCTATTTTCTTTGTTTATTTGGATTTCATTACTTCTTTCAAGTGGCCTGATAACTCTGGGCAGTTGGTAATTGTACTCTGATTAGCCTACTGATTTTATTGCTGGGAATCTGCAACTTGGCAATAGACTCCTTTTGAACTCTCGTAGTAGTCATTGATGTTGTATTGCACTCCTCGTAGCAACTTGTAGAAAGAGTAGCTGTAGCTCAGATATTTTAACTAACTGTGAAAAGGTAACCAAACTATGAAAGGGGAAATTTGTTGAATGTAATATCCTCCATCAATTAGGAAGTAAGATTTGGAAATTGGATACAGTAATAACCTATTTTGCGGGACTCACAAAGTATAACGAATGTTATATTTAAAACTTTTCTCATAGTACATGCGTATATGTAGCCCTTTGCCTTAGTTTTTAAAATCCAATATGTCCATGTTTCCCAGTTTTAAAGATAATACCTTTCACTGTCTTCATTCTCAAGGAAATAACCTGTTGGTCCATTTCAAGTTGGTCTTATAATAATGATAACATCGCCTTGATCTTTTGAAGCTTTGCTTCCTAATTCTATAATGGCTGTCCTAAAAGAAGGGAGCAGACCACCATGGGTAGGACTTGCTGCTGCTGTTTGGGTACCCTTCTAGTGCTAAGTAGTTTTATTGCAAGTGTTGAACCCGGAGATGACCTGGTCACAAGCACAAGAATGTGATTAACTTATTAGAATGGAGAACAGAGCTAATTAATTACTCTTACTTGGCCTACTGGATGATAAAACTATTATATATATCAAATATGCAATGCTAGTTTTATCCCAAGTGCACAAGGTATCTGCTAGAACTAGCAGCAGTACCTTTCTCATTAAATATATTAACCAAAAGAAATAATCATGCAAAACATACAGCTTTCCCGGGTTGAGTAGCTCGTGCTGCTAGAAATGCTGCTATATTGTCTGTGGTTCCGGTACAGATAACACTATCCTTTGGATAACCTGATAAAATGAAGGATTACATCAATAGCAGTCTCTGATCTCCAAAGCCACTACGTTTGTGGAGTTTCAAAATATAAGTTATCCAATTCAAAGAAATAAGGGTAGAAAGTATTAGCAAAGTTCTTTTCTCTCTTTTTTGTTATTTAAAACTAGAAAGATGATCCCCAATCCTACAGAAACTGCAAAGAACTTAATAACATATATATAGTTATTTAAAATAATGGACCAAATGTTCACCCCGCAACACCTAGTAGGAGCATTAAGATTCAAGATCTATTTGGTGACAAGTCAAATGCAAATATAATTTCTTCCACACTAATAGTTGCTTACTGAGAATGATAGCACAGCCAAAAACTCCAAGTAAAAAACAAGAAGCATTTCAGTAAATGATAATGTAACTAGCTTTAATCTACTGCTGAACGGGAAGTTGAAGGAAATTAAATGAAACAGTTTCAGTGTTTTGGGTGTATGTATATCTATAACTCACTTTCTTATCTTTACACACATTCTTATCTATTATAAGTGGTGTTTTGATATATGTTCCTGTTTGAAGTTGCTGCTTGTATTTGCCCATGAATTTATCTTTACACACTTTCTTATCTTTACACACTTTCTTATCTATCAAAAGGTCGCTCACAGTATTTGCCCATGAATTTGCATTGTACTTATCTTTTTCTTCTATTTATCTCTTTTCTCTTTCCAAATGAATCATTTGGTTGCCGACTAAGCAGATAGTATAGGAGGATACATAATTCCGATTCAAATCTTATAATCTTACCTGCTATGAGTTATGTCTAGTTAAATTGATCCAAGTTTTTGCCCCTTCCTTTGTTCTTTGCTTTTGTTTTATTGTGATAAGTCACACGAGACAAACATAACTGCAAGCATACCAAAGTAGGCTTTGATAGATAGCAAATCAGGAATTCCTAGTAGTGAATAAAATATTTTAGGCTTCGCAAATATCTGCTAAGCCTAAAACTGTCAAATTCCTATATTCACTTAACTCATTTTGTGATTTTTCCAGTAATATCTTTGATAAATCTCACTTTATACTCTTTTGTAAATGGAGTAAATGAAGAGATGGAAGACGAAGACAGTGATGAAGATCTAGACCTTACTTGAATTTTGAATTGTTGATTATTGTAGATGTATGTGGCAGTTTCTAGGAATGTTTGTTATTAATTCTTTTTAAAACTTTTGATGTTGAAATATCAAATGTATGTTATTGGTTTCATCACTATCTATGGATTATTGTCGGACAATTTGGATTATGAAAAGCTTCTTTTTGTATTTATATAAATTTTAGTATTTTATGGTATAGTTTCAATTCAATGAAATTGTTACAGCTAACAAAATCGTTGCCATAGGACCTGAACTGTTCCAAAATAATATAAAAGTCGTTGCAATAGGTAGGTCAACCGTTGCCATAGGACCTGCAATCATTCAAAAATAATCTAACAACCGTTGCAATTTGTAAGTGAACCGCTGCCATAGGACCTGTCAACCATTCCAAAATATTATAAAAATCGTTGCAATAGGCAGGTCAACCGTTGCCATAGGACCTGTAAACCATTCCAAAATAATCTAACAACCATTGTAATATGTATGTGAACCATCGCCATAGGACCTGCAAATCGTTCCAAAATAATCTACAAACCGTTGCAATAGGTAGTTCAACCCTTGCATTTAACTCTATGGTAACGGTTATTAGCTGTTGCTTTTGATAAGAATAATCGTTCCAACAGGAAGAGAGGAAACCGTAGCGATAGGCTGTTCTATAGCAACGGTTATCGGAACTGTACCAAAAACCGTTTCATAAACTCTATAGCCACGACAGCTTGTGGGACGGGCGCTGAACCCTAGCAATACGTCTATGGCAACAGTTTTCTTACCTATTGGAACGGTTTTCCCTCCGTAGCCATATGTGAATTTTCCAGTAGTGTCATATCTGGCTTGAGTTTTCTGAGCTTCTATTTTATTGGCGGACAGGCCGGATCAGTCGGCAATTTGTGAGCCACAATGGATGTGCTCAGACCAGTCATGTCGTTGTACGACCAGGCAAGTATGTCCTCATACTCTCTTAGAAACTCCATCTATTCTTTCTTTTCTGACGGTGACAAATGAATGTTGATTCGTGTTCCTTTGACATTTTCTGCATCTCCCGAGTTAACAATCTCAGTTTCATCCAAGTTGGACTTAGACCTATTTTTGAAATTCTCGACTTCCTTAACAATCTCTTCCGGTATATCATCTTTCTCTGAATCTATGTCCGTTTGTTGCGTTGTCTCGTTGCATGTCACAGTCATCGATTCATCAAGATAAGTAATAGTAATGTTGTATAAGTAAAGTAATGAGAGAAAATAATAAGAGTAAGATTTATAAGAAAACTGAAGTGCTTTTGATAAATTCCATAAATGTTTTGAACATTGGAGCTCTTTCTTGCAAAAACAAAAATATGAAAGGAAAGTAAACTAGTAAAATAAAATAGTGCATGGTGCTTGTTAAGCCTTGCTATCCCGAGGCACGCCGGGCACTGATGGTTCTGACGGTCCAGTTGTTGAGGCATGCTCCTCTGCTTACAGCCTGTATGGAAGGGCCTTCCTCCCCCCCCCCCCTAAAAAATGACACAACAATCAATATGATCGTCTTCTAGGAACAAATTCCTTATTGCTTCTAGGTCTTCTTCTTATTCTCTCCCATAGATGACCTCAGCCAGTTGGAAGGTCTGCTCCAAATAGGGTATCGGCTGTTCCAATGGATAGTAAGGATCGCGCCAGGGTGGCAACCATTCATTGAATTCTTTCCAGGTATATTCATATCCCAATCCGAAGGTGGTGCCGTGTTTCTTCAGCTTGATGGGCTTAGCGATTCCTTGGAGATTATTGCCAAGCCCCTTACCAGGTTCATACCCGTTCCAGTTCAATATGCTTTTAATTTTGTTGTCCCACCACTTATCCTTATCGACGATGTTGACTCATTCGATGTGGTGGTAAGTTTCCCCGCCTATCCTTTTTCTTCCTCCAATTGCTGGGATGGTCTGGCGACTATATATGGGATTGTTACTGCCGCCATGAATGATTACCTCCTGGTGATTCCACTCAAACTTCACTGCCTGATGTAGTGTTGATGCGATGGCCCCAGCGGCTTGAATCCATGGTCGTCCTAATAACAGATTGTAAGATGCCAACACGTCTATCACTTGAAAATCAACATCAAACTAAGTGGGCCCCATTTGCAAACACAAGCTAATTTCCCCAATAGTAGACCTTTGAGACCCGTCGAAAGCCTTAACGTTGATGGCCCCGTCCTTGATTTCATGCAGCCCTTTCCCCAATGTCCTGAGTGTCACCAGCGAATAGATGTTGAGACTAGATCCTCCATCGCAGGATCCAGGTGATAAAATAATCTTCACACTGCACGGTGATGTGCAATGCCTTGTTGTGACTCAATCCCTCCGGTGGCAGCTCATCTTCGTAGAAAGTGATATTGTGGCTCTCCAATACCTGACCTACCATGTTTTCCATTTCTCCTTCGGTGATGTTGCTCGGTACATATGCCTTACTCAACACTCTTAACAAGGCATTCTTGTGTGCATCGGAACTCTGTAGCAAAGTAAGGATAGAAATTTGAGCCGGTGTTTTGTTCAGCTGATCAATGACTGAGTATTCCTTCACTTGTATCTTCCTCTAGAGATCATCAGGCCTGGTTTCAGTGATGTCTTGTCGACCAGAGGTCTATTTACTCGACGTAACCAGGTGTTCTGGGGTATAAACCCTACCAGTTCTGGTCATACCCTATGCTGCAACTGCTTTCTCGAACTTGGCTTTCCCCTTCCTTCTTGCCTCGGCTGTGTAGTTCCGTGGTATGGATTTTGTGTGGAATGGTGTTATGGTTGTCATTGATACCGGAATGGTCACCCTTGCTTTGGAAGTAATACAACAACTTCAAATGGTACAGGCGCCTTTGAGGACCCAAACTCGACCTCAATTGGTGTTGGTATCTTTGCAGAGACTGGTGTTTCAAACTCAAGTGGTATGGACATGTTCACTTCGGCATCTTCAGAAGGCTGAATCTGGACTACAATCGGATTAAAGGTGATTGTTGGTTTCTTTGGATCGTCGCCTTATGTGATCAAACCGATTGTTCCTTTGGGATCCCAATCATCCTCTATTTCAATCATATGAACATGTCCACCTTTGTGGTCTAGTAGAGGGTTATTGCGGAAATTCAGGGTTGGCTCCTTTGCCACGATGATCTTGTTGTCAATCAAAGCCTGGATCTTATCCTTCAGGGAGCGGCATTCAATGATGGTGTGCCCTTTCATGCCAGAATGGTATGTACAGGTTTTATTTGGCTTTGGGAAGGGTTTCAGGGGTTATAGCAGGGATAGGGGTGAAATAACCAGTAGCTTTGAGTCTTTCATACAGCTGGTCGATTGGTTCAGCAATGGTAGTATACTGTTTGAGAGGTCTGCGGTTAAAATTTGGTCGGGTCTAGGAAAGTTTTGGCGAGGGGAATGTGATTGATAGTGGGATTGTTGAGTGTTGTAGGCTTGGTAGACGTGTGAGGGCTGGGAATATCTGGGTGAAGTAGGTTGGTATGTAGGAGGTGGAGGCGATTGATAGGTAGGCGGTGGAGTTTGGTAGGAAGGTGCGGGTGTTTGGAAATTTGGAGTGGGTTGATATGTAAGTGGAGGTATTGGGTAAGTTTAGTATTTGACAGGTGATTTGGTTCTCTGTGCAACCATTACGGCACCTACGTCCCTCTTCTTGGATGTACCACCAGACTGTAGAGCTTTGTTGGTGGCTTGGAAATCTTCAAAGTTCGTAAACATACCACCGTTGATAACTTCCTCAATCCTTTCTCCTAGCTTGATGATGTCAGAAAATTTATGGTTTTCGATCAACATCTGTCTTCCATAGTATTGCGGATCCTAAGCCCGAACGAAGAACTTGTTCATTTGTTCCTCCCCCAAAGTAGGTTGGACCTTAGCAGCCTCTGATCTCCAATGATTGGCATACTGGCGGAATGTTTTTGTGGGTTTCCTCTTTAAATTTTGAATGTAAAACACATCTGGTGTGTTTTCCATATTGAACGTGAATCTATCCATGAAGTCGGACGCCATACTTACCCAGTTCGACCACTTCTTTGGGTCTTGGCTAATTTATCAGGACAGAGCATCTCCTTTCAGACTCCTCATGAAAAGCTTTATGCGGATCTTCTCATCTTTTCCTACTCCGACCAGCTTGTCGCAGTATGTCCTCAAGTGAACCATGGGATCCCTTGTACATCAAACATTTCTAACTTGGGAGGTTTGTACCCCTCGGGCAGTTCAACATCGGGCTGTATGCATAGATCTTCATAGTTTAGCCCATCAATTCCATTACTTCCTTCAACATCTTGAATTCTAGTGGTCAACTTCTTAAGCTCTTCGGCCAGATTTCTGATGAGAAAGTCCTTATCATCGCACTCGGGTGTGCTTGAGATGAGCTGGGTAGAGTGTGGAACGGTCTCCACGTAGATGGGGGTGTTGTGTTGGGTGTGGCAGTGGTCATTTGTGGAGTTCACAAGTTTCGGGATGAGCAACAGAGTATTGTTGGGAGTGTTGAAACTATAGCAGTGGTGGTGAGGAGCGGGTTGCTTTGGGATGTTTTCTGGAGGTATGGGATTCTGAGTATTTCGGAAGTTAGCTTCTAGAGTGGTGAGGGAAAATGACAGACTTGCCAAATTCCGGACTTGATCAAGCTCTTCTTGGAATTTCAGTAGTTTTTGTTCTATCTAAGAGGCATTTTCCTTAGGGACCATAGCACCACGAGTGGCCTCTACCCGTTCAGCTGAGTTGTTTGAATCTTCCATTTTTCTTTTGCTTTTGTGCCTGACAGGACTGGGAGGAGGAGTAGGTGGAGGGCCCCTGGATCTTGTAAAGTATACTGATGTTGCCAGAGTTCACGAACTAACCTTTGGGGAGGGGAATAAACAAAAAGTAAAACAAAAGGTGACAAGTCAGTAAGGATTATACGAAAAGATGTTGTAATATTTAAACACGTAGTGAAGGAAATATAAAGTGTGTCCTAGTGTTGGGGACCTTGTTGTGCTCGAGGTAGGCCTAACAACAAGATAATTTGGAGAACTTAGAATGCTAAATGCCTCATTTTATTGATAAAAGGTAGACGAATCCCAAAACAACACTAAATAATAAGAAAGAAAAGGTCACTAATGGTCATTGGCCTTATTACATCTTATAAAGCGAAAAATGGAAATTCCTGTCTATTTGGTCCCGGAGGGACCTTCCCTATACTCGGAAGTGTTAGCTCCCTCGAACAGCTCTCCCAGCTCACGCAATCATAGCAGCAGGTAAGCTCTGGCCAGATGTCCTCCTTCATTTCCTTCAGCAATTCAGCAATTTTCGACCCTCTTCAGAAAATTCTTTTCCAATTCCAGCAGACTGTACTCTAGATATTAAAAACTTTTCGCTAGCTTTGGAGGCCCTCTCTTTCCACTCGTTGATTTGGTCATTTGATGGAAGACCCCTCCACCATCCTAGCAAGAGTGAGGGTGTGCTAACCATACCGAAGTTAGGGACCTCGTTCTTCATTTTCTGCAAAACAAAAGGGATAGACCCTACCCCCACCAGACTCGACTATTAAATACCAATTATCAGCATAGAAGCATTTAGTTCTCCAAGTAAATGCACAGAACATGGTTGTGTCCGTTTGAGTTTTGGGGAAACCCAATGGACTTTGGACAAGGCTATCTTAAAGAGTCATTATGCGGATAACATAACTGACTCGACTAGGTTTGACCATGATGCATGCACAATTAAACAGAGTAAGGTTTCTATGGGATATTAGACTGGTACCCTTGAGTGGACAACTCAAGAGGGAAAGGCGCGAAACCATCGACTACACCGTTGATTGACTGGTTTTACCTCAAATATGCCTTTGCCGGATTTAGGGGTAGTAATATTGGAAGGTCGCAACCACTCATTATAAGCTTTGCTATGGTATTTTGTTTGGCACGAGTGGAATATGATGTTGAATATGCAGTTACAATAATTAACAAGTTGTCACGTACTTGCACGTTCATAAAGTAATAATTACAACAGTGTCTCATAATTTACAACAGCATTAACGGAAAGCGATAAAGGAAGGTATTAAGAGAAATAAAGAAAAGAAACAAAGAGCCAAGTTAGTTTCGTAGTAGAAGAAGGAATAAATACTTAAAGGCATTTAAACAAGTAAAGACATATAAAGAAGCATAAAGTCACAAATAGCATGCAATGGTAAAAGCCTTAAAGAAATCCCCAGCAGAATTGCCAAGCTGTCGATGCCCCCTTTTTCTCGCAAAATCGGGTTTATGACATATGGGAGGACAACTCGTTTCCTTTTGGAAATTGGGTTATAATTGAAAAGTCGCCACCTAATGATTAAGTGCATTAGGACAGAAAGAAGAATTTTCATTTAGAAAACCAGAGAATGGGTATGGGCTTGAAATTATCTCGAGGGGAAGGTGTTAGGAACCCCTCGAGATCCACTAGTGTGGTTCTCGGCCATGCTATAATTGTGACTTTAAGTGCAAACAACAAGTAGACAAGCAAGAATTACAAATACGAGGAGGTTTTCACATAATGGTTGCAAACAATTAAAGTAAAGGGAAGAAAGCAATTTTGAAGTTCTGAAAATAAACAAGTAAAGGGAAGGGGTTTTCACATAATTTCTGCAAGCAATTAAAGTAAAAGAAGTTAAAGAAGCTGAAAATTGAGCAGTTTTTAAAATTCTAAAAATAAACAAGTAAGGGGGAAGGGGGTCCTAGGTTTATAAATAATATGGATCACCCCATACAACACCCGGTAACCATTTATACACGTGGTGTTAACGTGTGGTCATCATATCCATATCTATCTTTTCCCATCCCGTTAAGGTATTAAACGCGAAATGGTCTCGTTTCTTATTGCATGCAACTACCGTCCCCAATCCTATCAGACCCAGAGGTATTTGGGACTACTAATCCTAAAAGGAAGGGATGTGAGGTTTTATAGTTTCAAAGGACAAAATTCTAAGGCGACAATCAAAACACATATGTAACAAATGGGGGAGAGGCACATAATAGATAGAAAGGCTCAAACAGACCTCCTCAAAAACAAAGAGAAGCATATAGTTTAGCATGTCTTTACACGTACTGATTAGGGTCTGTTTAAATTTAAAAGATGTGGCAGACTGATCTATTACATATTTCAGATAAGAATCCCGAATCAGGCCTGCCTACTGGTTGTAGTTAATAAGAATCTGATTCAATTCATAAGTTATCCTATGGCTTGCCTAAGTGTTAAACGAAACCTATAGGCATGATATCTATTAGTTCAGAAAAGAAGTATGTTGATTTACAAAAAGAAACTGTCAATTACATGAGTATAAATTCTACAGTTGTTGTTGTTACTACTGATCTTAGACTTATAAGCAAATAGGCGATTCAGATTTTAGTTGATAGCTCCTATGGGCATGCTTTCTAGGTGCTATTGAT
This sequence comes from Nicotiana glauca, assembly GCA_026770625.1. Taxonomy (NCBI): domain Eukaryota; kingdom Viridiplantae; phylum Streptophyta; class Magnoliopsida; order Solanales; family Solanaceae; genus Nicotiana; species Nicotiana glauca. The sequence goes on from MU724515.1 coordinate 122,217, forward strand.
TTGAAAACATTTTTACAAGCAAAACAAGAGTGCAGAAGTCTTATGGGCAGGGTATCTAAATGCTATTAGTTATCTAAACCTATAAACGGGTTTGACTAGTAATAGATGCAGATGCAAAATTCAGGAAGTCCTATAGGCATATTATCTATATGATATGCAGCGTTTCAGAGATGACTTATAGGCATGGTCTCTATATAATGCAGAACCTATAGACATGGTTTCTATATGAAATGCAAAACCTATAGACATTGTTTCTATATGAAATGCATAACCTATAGACATGGTTTCTATATGAAATGCATAACCTATAGACATGGTATCTATATGTAATACAAAAATGAAAGTTGAAAGCAGGATATAAGTGCAGAAGTATAATAATCATCTATGAACATGATATCTACCCTTTTTGAATGCATGATTTACCCTCCCCTTTTCACTAAAAACCCCAATAGTTATCACAAGTTATTACAACCCAGCATAAATAAGAGAGGGTAAAATTAAATCAGAAAAACTAAACAAATTTACAACCAAGGAGAGCCTGATTCAAGTTTCCTTCCTGAAGCATGAAGTAAACCAACTCCGAAGACCAAAATCCAAAGCCTTTCCCATTTGGGTATGTCAGAGTTCCCAAGAGCCTCATGGACTCCGGGCAGTACTTACACCCAAATACAAGATTGAGTCATAGTGCAGTGTGGAAGAGCCAGCCCTCAAGTGTCCAAGTTCAGAGGGAGCTCAAGGTCCCAAGGCAAGGATCACAGGAGGGGGGCAGAACTTAGAAACTAGGAATGAGTGTAAGTGCTGAGAAGGGATTCTGGGATAAAAGCAAGGATAGGTTGGTGGTCATACCTAGCAATTGGAAGTGCTGGCATACCCCAACCAGCCTGTTAGCCATATTGTTTGGGAGTTAGGATCCCCTAAGGAATCAAGTCCAAACATGAGCAACAATTTGGATGTTGCCATGTTCTGAACTTCAACTCAAATACATAGAAGGGGACAAGGGTGTAGGGGTTCACAGTAGAAACATATGCAAAGGAATTGACATGTTAATTAACATTAAACATAGGCAGTAGTAAAGCAAATAGGGGTGTAGAAGCTGTAAAGTAAACACATTGGGATGAGGCTGAAAATCAAACTAGAACATACCAAGTTTAGAGAAACAAAAGAAGAAAGCGGTAGTCTTGTGAAGCCAAAGTGAAAACAAATCGTCAGAATTCTATGATCAGAGAACTATGATACTTGAGTAGTGTAAAAGTGTTGAATGGATAGTGTGGGCTTGAAAGTTGATCATATTAACTATGTATAATGTGTTAAAGAAGGTCATGCATTTATAGTGTAGAAAGCAAGCAGTAATAGGTAGGAGAATAATTTGAAAAATCAATTACAAAAGGTTTCCCTTTGATTAAGGGATTCTGATTTTAAACGGGTAAAAGTAATTAAAAGAAGTTGATCAAACATTTTTCCAAAGCAGTACAAGAAGGGTAAATACATAGAGATTTATTTAAGGAAAAAGTTTGATAGCACACGGTTTGTGCAAATAAGGAAAGGAAATCAATTAAACAGCCAGTAAATCCCAAGGTTTGAATTTGGTATGTTTGAATCCAGTCAGAAAAGGTGGATAAGGGTTTTACTTAAAGCAAAATCAGTAACAATCAATTAAACCTAAAGAAAAGGATTCTAAATCAATCATAAGTTGGAAAACCTTTTTGAAAGAAAGAATTCATCACACATATAAAACATACAGCCATGCTCAAGCACAAAGAACTGTCATACCAATCAGTAGAAGAGTCTAGCATAAAAAAAGTTTCGATCTGTAAACATAGAAGTTCAACTTAGCTCATAGACTCAGAATGAGTCTAAAAGAGTCGAGGGTTCCAAAATAGAACCCTAGTCCAAACACAAGATCAACCTCGTCAAAACCCCCAAATTCTAGGGTTTCCAACTCGAATCAGATATAGAGACGAGGAGACAAGTAATTGAAGCAGGCTCAGAGGTCTCTTTCAGAGACTTATGAGAAAACAAACATATACAATAGCAAGTTTGAAATAACAAAGTGAAGAAACTAATTTGGAACATAGTGGGGGTAGAACGAACATGTTTTGGATACACCAGAGCTAAGCCAGAAAAGCCATAGAACCTTGAATCGAAGAAGATCTAAACGGAAACCATCGAGGTCAGACCTCGAAACTTCGAACACCAAGCGTTCAAGAGCAGAGGGGGTGAGTATAGGCCATCCATGGCCTGAGAGGCCATGGATTCCGGTGAGTTGGAGGTTGAAAATGGTAGAAGGCGATTAGGGTTTCAAGAACATTCGAGAGAGTTTGAGAGATGAAGGGGTTTCAAGGTGGCATCTTTGAGTGAAATGAGTTAGGGTTAGGGGTGTGGGTGAATTAAAATGGTAAGAAATGATTGTGGTCGTTGATCAAAATGATCAACGGCCTGGATTAAAGGGGAAGGCCGGGCGGGATAGATTAGTTGGGTCATAGGAAGGTTAAATTAAAATTGGGCTGGTCCGTTTGGGGTTTTAAATTGGGTCAATTAGGGGATCAAATTTGGTTATAATTGAAATACAAATGGGACAGATTTTAAATAGCCAGTTTTTTCCTTCTATTTTATAAAAATAGTAAAAAATAATTTTGAAAGAAAATTAAAAGTACTGGATCAGTTGCTAATACATAAATATTAATTTAAAAATATTGGAACCAATTTCATAATTATAAAATGCTATTAATTCTCAAAATAGACTAAAGTTGAAATTATATGCAATTTGACTTTTAAAATATCAAATAAATATGTAAGAATGTATAAAAATTACGTCTAGCTATATTTTGGTATAAATATGAGAATAAAATAAGTTATTCACCAAGATGATAATTTTGGAAATAATTATTGGTTTTTATACTACTAAAATGGACAATAAATTGATTTAATTTTTTTTTTTAAATTGAAAAAAATACTAAAACACTTAGGCATACTTATATATGCATATTTATAGTATTTGAAAGTATTTTTCATGTAAAAAATAGACGGGGAAAAATTGGGTATCAACAGTCTCCGTACCGATCAACGAGACTCTAATAAACCGGCTTGTGATCCATGACTCCTATGAACCTAGAGCTCTGATACCAACTTTTCATGCCCCCAGTTCGCCCTCCGTGAACTATCGTGACGGCACCTAGTCTCTATGACTAGGTAAGCCTAACAAAATTGGAAAATAAACTAATCTTGCGGAATAAATAAGCAAACGCCGTAATAATTGAAAGAAATAATATTTAAATGCTGCTTGGCATATATACGCAACTTCTCAAAATCTGATACACTATCCCAAAACCCGGAAACTCACAGATCCACAAGCTGAGAAAACACTACATAGATCTAATCTCCGGAATGTCTAACAAGAACATAAAGTAGAGAAGGGCTAAATACTAGATGCAGGAATAGAAAGAGACTCCTCAATCTGCAGACGTGCCAGATATACCTTGAAGTCCCGTAGAATCACCTCACCTCAAGAATGGTAAGCCTGAGTAGAGGTACCTGGATCTGCACATGAAAAACATGCACAGGAAGGGCATGAGTACACCACAATGGTACTAGTAAGTGCAAGGCCTAACCTCGGTTGAGTAGTGAAGAGGAAGGTCAGGGCCCGACTGAGGTTAAATAAGATATAAGGCTTAACAGTGTGAAATAAACAGTGTGAATAAGTAACACAAGATATGAAGGACATCACAACTATCACTGAAGCAAGTAAAACACAGCAAGATAATACAGCTCAGCTCCAAGATGACAACCGGGGATCTCCCAGAATATCGTCCTATAGTCCCCAAATATAAATACCATATCCAATGGATCTCCCGGGTTCAGTCCCGTAGTCCAACTCGTAAATGCGCGGGAAACTACTAGATGATATCCTGTAGTTCCAATGTAAAAGTGCAGGGGGATCTGTTGATATTCAATTTTTTCCTATATATTTTTAATAAAAAAAATACTTTAAAAATAGAATATGCATGCATATATAAGTATTTCCAAATTTTTATTATTTTTTCTTTATTTTTAAATCAATTTATTGTCCTGTTTTAACCCTAAAAATCCAATAATAATTTTCAAAATTATTATTTTTGATGATTCATTTATTGGATTCTCAATATTTATGCTAAAACATAGCTAAGGTAATTTTTGCGTATTCTTACAAATTTATTTAGTATTTTTCAAGCTAAATTACATATAATTATAATATTAGCCTCTCTTAAGATCTATTCGCGTTAATATTCATAAAAATTAAGCCCAATATTTTTAAATTGATAATTATAAATTATAAATATTTTTAATGCTTTTAATTTGTTTTCAGAAATCAATTTGCTATTTTTTTAAAAATAAATTAGGGAAAAGTGGCTATTTAAATTATAGCCAGATTTGGCTTTCAGTTGTAACCCAAATTGAACCCATTCCCCAGCCCAATTTCATACCCAATTAACCTGACCTAAACCCTATATATACCTACCCAAACCCGGAACCCATCAACCCGACCAAATCCTGACCGTTGATCTCCCAAATCAATGGTCCAAATGAGCCCTTTCCCTTTTAATCCCTAATACCCCCTAACCCTAGCCATTCTACCCAGCCCGCTGCACTCAGATGCTCTCATCTCCTCTCTTTTCTCTCAACCTAACCCTAATCCCCTTCAATCGCCGCCTTCTTCTCTGCCCATCTCCTACGACCACCTTTCAACCCTTAGCCTCCAATAGTTTCCTCATCGCCTCGCTCATCATCTCTGAATCCTTCAAGGGCTCTAGGCCATGATATTTTTGATCTAGGGTTTCTGTTTGGTTCATGGCTTCTCCGATGTGATTTTGGGCAAAATCACACCATATTTGTTACGATCTTTGAGGTTCTAAGCAGGTTCTTCTGTTTCTATCTGGGTTTCCTTTGAAACCCTAACTTTGTTAGAATCTCTTAAGATATGTGCTACTTTTGGAAATCTAAGTCTGTTTCTTTCTATGTTTTTACACTATTCTCAAGCTTCTTCTGAAAAATCACCGATTTCAAGTTGTTTTGCTTTCTTTTAAAAGTTAGGGTTTTCGGAATTTCTTCTACACTCTGTTTAAATCTACTCTTTATATTTTAACTTCAATATCTCGAATGATTCTATGTGTTTACACCTTTTTCAACTTGTCTATGTTGAAAAGCCTCACTTCTTAGCCTCAACCTTGGGTTTCTGAGTTTTGTTTTGATAATATGTTAGGTTAATCTGTGAGTTTCTATGGTTCTGTGACTTTTGTCCTATGTTTGCTTTGTTAGGGTTCCATATTATGGTTATCCTTGCCTATTGTGTGATTTTACCTTATTTTTGCTCACGAATGCTTCTGATTCTTCATTTCTCCTACCTGCATCACGCTTAGCCTACTGATTCAAACTATGCTTTGCATGAATCTTTCATTTCATATGTGATTTTTTGTTTTACTCGACCTCTTAGGGTTTTGATTTTGCTTACCATGTGTTCATTCTTATAGAATGGGGGTAAATCAGTGTTATCTCCTATTCTTGCATCTTTGAATCCTGTGATTGATCTTTCACTGATTCCGCATGATTATTCTACTGATTTTTACCTTGTAGAATATTTTTCTGACCTTTTTCTATTTTTGATTATGCTATTAATTGATTTTTATATTATTTCCTTTATTAGGACCTTATGAACCTAGCCCTAATTGTTTACTCCGTGCCTACTATGTTTGAAGTTTTTCCTTATCTGTTATGCTCCAGTTACCGTTGATTTCTTTCTTTATTTTCTACCTGTTCTTACCGTTCGAATTGATTCCCTTAATTAAAGGAAGTACTTATATCGATTTGATACTAATTGACACTAAGTTCCATAATTACAGCTTGACTTTGATTCTTACCTTATTATTCTACCTAGCTTCAAACTATATATATGCTCTCTCATTAACGCACACAGACACAAACACAAGGAATAACACTTGAGTTCAAACACACACTACACTATAACTCTCTCTCTCTTCTCTGCTACTACTATATTGCTGCCTTACCTAGCCGATTGAAAGCCAAGGCTAGGCTGTGGGGAAAATTGTTTGTTTTCTACATTTTGCATTTCTTACTGGTATGTTCTAATTAAGTTTTCTGCACCAACAACAACATGCTTATTTACTATTTCTTACATTCTTTCCTGCCCACTGATTGTGTTTAGCCCAGTACCATTATTTAGCATGTTGTAATTTTACTTCTCCTGTTCTGGATCAATGTATTATGACCTGTGAATCCTAAATCCCTACCCCAATGTGTTTACTACTTGTGGCTGATTTGGGGCATGCCAGTATTGGAAATTGATATGCATGACCCAAATTGGATCCTCCTTGGATCATTACTTCCATGTTTCCCTTATTTTGTGTGTGTTCTGGTTGATTTACATGTATGTCAGCACTTCCTACTGCTGTGCATGCCCAAAGTTAACCCATGCCCTAGTGTATAGGCTCCTTGCAATGGATTCCCAATCCCCTGCCCTCTTTGTGTGAAGTTATTCATTCTTTGAGATGTTATTGGCTATCTCCCATCACCCTTTCCCTATCCTTTATTCCCTCAACTCTTAAAACTCTGTTTCTGCACTTTCACTCTATTCTTAGAATTAAATTCTGCCCCCCTCATGTGAGCCTTGTCTTGGGACCCATGAGCTCCCTCTGAACTTGGACACATGAGTGCTAGCATTTCCACACTGCATTCGTCTCTATTCTGGTTTTGTAACTTGGGTGTGAGCACTGCCCGGGGTCCTACTGAGGCCCTTAGGGAACTCTGACACACCCAAGTCTGAGAAAGTGTTTGAAATCAATGGCATTGGCAATGATACGGTTCCTTGCATATCTCAGATAGGAAATCAAATCAGGCTTTCCTATGGTTGTAGCTTTTTCTTTAATTCTTTCTTTTGTAATTTGGTATTTTTGGTTTGTAATAAGTAGTAATAAACACTTTGGGTTGGCTAATGAAAAGGGTTGGGTGATCATGTATGCTCAAGGATAGAAAGCATGCCTATAGGACTGTTTTAAATTCTTTGCGTTCAGTACTGCATCTTAGACACCATGACTATAGGGTTTATCTCAATTTCTTCATGGTCAATGTCACGCCTAGATAACCTGCCTATAGGACGTACTTAAAAAATTTCATGCCACTTAGATATCATGTTTTAGGTTCTAAACAGCTGAAAATAAGTGTCATGTTCGTAATGCTGAAATCAATAACATATATAAATCATGCCTATAGGGGTTCTTAAATAAACTTGATTCGTTTCACTCACACTCAATGTTAGATATCATGTTCATAGGGTTTAATCAACAATAATAGATACCATCACCTGTAGAATCTGAAATGGGTCTGTTTTAAAAATCAGTCTATTCTAAATCAGTTTTAAACAATCTAATTCCCTTACTTAACGAGGTTCAGCAAGCATGCCCATAGGATCCCAAACAATTCGTTTTTACTATTTCGCCGCATTCTGAATTAAGTAGATATCATGCCTATAGGACTCCGTCTAAACACTTAGGCAAGCCTTAGGTAATAACAACAATAAAACTGAATTTGCCTATGTTAATTAGTAACTGCTCCAACCAGCAGGCATTCCTGATTTGGGCTTCTTATCTGAGGTATCTGATGAATCTGACTCTGAATCAAACTCCCCTCGTCTTTAGTATTTCAGTCAGACCCTAAAAGTATGTATAAGCCATGCTAGTTATGTGCTTTTGTTCAAGGAGGTGTATTTGAGCTTGAATCTGTTTATGTTCTTCCCCAATATGCAGTATGTGTTTTTTTATGTCGCCTTAGATTTTATCCTTTGAAATCAATCATCCTAATATCCCTTCCCTTTAGGAATAGTAGTCTTAAGCACCTCCGAGACTGATAGGAATGGGACGGGTAATAGCATGCAATAGTAATCGAGACCAATCTGCACTTTAATACCTTAAACGGGGTGGGAAAGGGTAGATATGGATATGATGATCGATGCGCTAATACCACGTGTAGCCCCTCTATTGAGGAGTGATTACCGGGTATTGCATTGATGTGATCCATATTATAAATAAACCTAGGACTCCTTTCCCTTTATTTGTCAACTCTTTTTTAACCATCCTTTCAATTGTTCTTTCTTCTCATGTGTTTAAATCCCCAATACTTGAATATTATTTGTTTACTTGTTAATTGCACCAAATTCACAATAACTATCTAGCCGGGAACCACACTAGTGGATCTTGAGAGGTGCCTAACACCTTCCCTTCGGAATAATTTCAAAGCCCTTACTCTCTCTGTGGTTATCAAAAGCGTAGTTGTAGTTGAATCTTGTAAGGTGTCCTAATGCACCATAAATCAGTAGGTGGCGACTTTTCAAAAATGCAAAACCCAGTTCCCAAAAGGAACGAGTTGTCCCATACCCAAAAAGGTCATAAACCCGATTCTCCCGCCGCGAGGAGGGGAAAAAAAGGGGGCGCGGCAGTATGGCGAGTCCGCTGGGAATTTTTAGGCTTTTACCATTTCAGATTGTTCTTGTGAATTTGTACCTCTCCCTATGTGCAATTATTTTTTTTATTTCCTTTAAGCATTTAATTTCTTCTTTAAAAGAAAAACTGATATATCTCCCTTGTTTCTTTCCTTTATTGCTTTAAATTATAAAACTGATGTATTTATCATTTTCTTAACGTGCAAATACATGTCAGCCTGCTTTTAATTATTGCATAATCATGCTCAACATCATACTCCACTCGTGCCAAACAAATACTATAGAAACGCTTTAATGAGTGGTTGCGCTCTTCATATATCATTACCCTCTAAATTCGAAAAGGCATATTTGCGGTAAAACTAGTGATCAGCGATGCAGTCGACAGTTCCATGCCTTCCTCCTTGAGTTGTTCGCTCAAGGGTACCGGTCTAAAACCCCATAGAAACCTTACTCTATTGAATTACGCATGGATCATGGTCAAACCTAGTTGGGTCAGTTATGTTGTCCGCATAATGATCCTTTAAGATAGCCTTGTCCAAAGTCCACTGGGTTTCCCTAAAACCCAAACGGACATCATCACATTCTGTGCATTTATTTGGAGAACTAAATGCTTCATGCTAATTGTTGATATTAAATAGTCAAGTCTGGTGGGGGTAGGGTCTAACCCTTTTGTTTTGCAAAAAAATGAGGCACGAGGTCCCCAGTTTCAGGATGATTAGCACGCCCCCACTTTTGCTAGACTGGTGGAGGAGTCTTCCATCAAATGACCAAATCAATGAGTGGAAAGAGAGCACCGCCAAAGCTAGCAGAAAGTTTGAATATCTGGAATAGAGTCTTCTAGAATTTGAAGGAAAATGAGAAAGAGAGTCACCGCCTGCCAAAATGCTGAGGGAAATGAAGGAGAACACCTGGCGAAGGCATTTTTACTGGTGAACCTATGCGAACTAGAGGATTTGATCAATGAGAGAATTCAACCCGGGGAAGGTCATTCCAGGACAAGATAGATGGGAATTTACTATTTCACCTTATAAATGTAATAAGGCCAATGGCCATTAATGACTTTTATTTTCTTGTTTATTTAGTGTCATTTTGGAATTCGCTTATTTTTTATCAATAAAATGAGGCATTTAGCATTCTAAGTTCTCCAAATTAATTTGTCGCTAGCCCTACCTAGGACATAAAGAGGTTCCCAAATTAGAACGCGCTTTACATTCCTGCACTATGTGTTTAGATATTGCAATACTTTGTATAATCCTCACTAACTCGATTACCTTTTATTTATGTTTTGTTTTATTATTTCCCTCCCCAAAGGTTAGTTCGTGCGCTCTGGCATGATCATCTTAAGCAGAGGGGCACATCTCAAGAATTGGACCATCAGGATAACCAGAGCCCGACGAGCCTCGGGGTAGCAAGGGTAAAATAAGCATTATTCACTGCTTTATTTACTGAATGATTTCCTTTTCGCATTTTTCAATTTTCGCAATAAGATCTTCAATTTTCAAAAATAGTTATTCAATCTATCGAAATCATGTTTGATTTTTCTTATGAATTAATATTTATTGCTATCGTTTTCCTCCTTGCTTTACCAATACAACATTACTATGCCTTGTCTTGATGAACCAATGACTGTGACATGCAATGAGACAATGAAATAAACGGACATTGATTCAAAGGAAGATGACATACCTAACGAGATCATCAAAGAAGTTTAGAAATTTGAGAACAGACCTAAGTCCAACCTGGACGAAACCAAAATTGTTAACCTAAGAGATGCAAAAAACGTCAAGGAAACACGAATCAGCATTCACCTATCGTCATCAGAGAAGAAAGAATACATAGAGTTTCTAAAGAAGTATGAGGACATATTCGCTTGGTCGTATGATGACATGACCGATCTAAGTGCGTATATTATAGCTCACAAACGGCCAACCGATCCAATGAATCCACCGGTAAAGCAAAAGCTCAGAAAGTTCAAACCTGATATGAGTCTGAAAATCAAGGAAGAGGTCACCAAGCAGATCAAAGCTAAGGTTCTCAGGGTGGTTGAGTACCCAAAATGGTTAGCCAACATTGTGCCAGTACCAAAGAAGGATGGGAAGGTCAGAGTCTGTGTCGACTACCGAGATCTCAATTGGGCTAGTCCAAAAGACAACTTCCCTTTACCAAATATACACATCTTGATTGACAATTGCGCCAAGCATAAGCTACAGTCATTTGTAGATTGCTTCGCTGGTTATTATCAGATCTGGATGGATGAGGAAGATTTTGAGAAAATAGCTTTCATTACGCCATGGGGAGTGTATTGTTACAGTATGATGTCATTCGGCCTGAAGAATGCAGGGGCCACCTACATGAGGGCCATGACTACCAGTTTTCATGACATGATACACAAGGAGATAGAGGTATATGTGGATGATGTTATTATCAAATCCAAAAAGGCCACTAACCACACAGAAGATCTGAGGAAGTCTCAATAGATTGCGAAGATACAACCTGAAACTAAACCCCGCAAAGTGTGCATTTGGTTCTTGCTGAGAAGTTGATTGGGTTTATTGTGAGCCGCCAAGGAATAGAACTAGATCCGTCAAAGTTAAAAGACATTCAAGAACTACCACCGCCAAAGAACAAGAAAGATGTGATGAGTTTCTTGGGAAGGCTGAACTATATTAGCCGATTCATAGCATAGTCTATAGTTATCTGTGAGCCAATCTTTAAAATGTTAAAGAAGGACGTTGCTACAAAATGGACCGAAGATTGCCAAAAGGCCTTCGACAGAATCAAGGAGTACTTGTCAACACCACCAGCCTTAGTTTGGCCCGAGCCAGGTAGACCCTTATTACTCTACCTTGCAATGTTAAAAGGAGCTTTCGGCTGCGTTCTGGGGCAACATGATGAAACAGGAAGGAAGGAACAGGTCATCTATTATCTCAGTAAGAAGTTCACTCTATATGAGGCCCGGTATTCTCTCTTGGAACGCACCTGTTGTGCTTTGACTTGGGTCGCTCGGAAACTAAGGCATTATTTTTGTGCCTATACTATATATCTCATATCAAGGATGGATCCTTTAAAGTACATCTTTCAGAAACCCATGCCTACTGGAAAGCTAGCCAAGTGGAAAATCATGTTAACTGAGTTCGACATTATCTACGTAACTCAGAAAACGGTCAAGGGACAGGCCCTGGCAGACCACCTCACTGAGAATCCCGTGGATGGAGAATACGAACCCTTGAAAAATATTTTCCTAATGAAGAAGTATCATTCGTAGGAGAAGATATTTCCAAGTCCTATGACGGTTGGAGAATGTTCTTCGATGGAGCAGCAAATTTCAAAGGAGTTGGCATAGGAGCAGTCTTAGTATCAGAAGCTGGTCAGCATTATCTGGTGTCCGCCAAGCTCATATTCCCCTGCACCAACAATATGGTCGAATATGAAGCCTACATCTTAGGGCTCAAAATGGCCATTGACGTGAACATTGAAAAGCTACTAATAATTGTTGATTCAGATCTACTCGGCAACTAAGAACTCTAAGATACTCCCCTATTCGCATCATGTATAGGAGTTGAGGAAGAGGTTCACAAAGACAAAATTCTGACATATTCCCAGAATCCAGAATGAATTCACCGATACATTGGCTACCCTGTCATCCATGATACAACATCCCGATAAGAACTTCATTGACCCCATACCGGTGAAAATTCTTAATCAACCAGCTTACTGTGCCCATGTTGAAGAGGAAGAAGATGAAAAACCTTGGTTCCATGATATCAAGGAATATTTGGTGAAAGGAGATTACCCGGAGCTTGCCAATCATACCTAGAAGCGTACGCTACGGAGGTTGTCTAACAATTTTTTTCACATTGGAGGAATCGTGTATAAGAGGACTCTTGATTTGTTATTATTAAGGTATGTCGACGCAAAGGAAGCATCCATACTGCTAGAGGAGATTCATGTAGGGACCTGTGGTCCATATATGAATGGTTTTATTTTAGCAAAGAATATACTCCGCGCTGGTTACTTTTGGATGACCATGGAGACAGATTGCATCCAGTACATCCGGAAATGCCATCGCTATCAGATTCATGCCGACATAATAAAGGTGCCGCCAAATAAGCTCAATTCAACAAGCTCACCTTGGCCATTCGCCGGCTGGGGAATGGATGTTATTAGTCTAATTGAGCCCACTACTTCAAACAGACATAGTTTTATCCTAATAGCCATCGATTATTTCACCAAGTGGGTGAATCAACATCCTACAGGACAGTGACTAAGAAGGTCGTGGCAGACTTCGTCCGCGACCGTATTCTTTGTTGATTCGGTATCCCATAGTCAATCATCACTGATAATAGATCCAATCTCAATAGTGACCTAATGAAAGGAATTTGCAAAACTTTCAGAATCATCCACTATAATTCCACAGCCTACAAGCCTCAAATGAAAAGAGTTGTGGAAGCCGCCAATAAGAACATCAAGAAAATATTGAGGAAGATGATAGAGCATCATAAGCAGTGGCACGAGAAGTTATCATTTGCTCTATTGGGGTATCTCACCACGGTCCGCACTTCGACTGGGGCAACACCTTATATGCTGGTTTATGGTACAGAAGCCGCCATTCCCGTCGAAGTGGAAATTCCTTCCTTAAGAATCATACAAGAGGCCGAGCTCAATGATGCAGAATGGGTAAAAAGTCGTTACGAGCAGCTAGCTCTTATAGATGGGAAAATAATGAACACAGTGTGTCATGGTCAACTTTATCAGAACAGAATGTCCAGAGCTTTCAACAAAAGGGTCAAGCCAAGACAGTTCACACTGGGACAGCAGGTGTTAAAGAAAATTTTTCTTCATCAAGACGAAGCCAAAGGGAAGTTCACTCCCAACTAGCAAGGTCTGTACATGGTTCACTGGGTTCTGAAAGGAGGATCCCTTATACTTGCATAAATGGACGGAGAAGTTTGGTCAAAGCCGATTAATTCAGATGCAGTGAAGCGCTACTATGTGTGATCTTTACGTTTTCCCTTTATGATGTAATTGAACTACGCCTGACCTGATTCTCGTTTAAGAGGGGATACGTAGGCAGCCCTATGGGTTTGGTCACAATTCAATAAAAAATTTATTTCCCCCCGAAATTGGAAACTAGGGAAAAATTTTGAGGAGGACCCTCAAAATTCTGAAGTAATTTCAGCCAATCATCGCAAGCAACAGTCAGAAGCATCAACCCATTAAACTGGGGTAGAATTTTGAGGAGGACTCTTAAAATTCCGTAGTAAGAGAGGTTGCAATGCCTCGAACCGCATCACAGTTGTCGGTTCATCTAAAACTATTATACATTTATGTTATACTTTTACCAAATCATGCATGTTTATTATCGAAACTGCTTTGTTTAGCAATGCTACCCTAGTAACACATACACTATCACTAGATCGAAGCCAAGCAGGTCAAGCAAAGCCAACGGGGATACAAACTAACCTCCCCTTTTACAAAACTCATGATTTTTCTTTGGATACAGGCACTTGGATTGCAAAACCATCCAAACATACTATACACGATGTGAACATTGTTCAGGAATACAACTCTCAGAACCGTTGCATTTATTCATATTTGCTATCCACACACAACAATATGCCCAGCAGTCACAATATCGCAATCTGCTATCAGCTAAGAAAGCTCTATTACCATTTTCTATTTTATTTCTTGCATAAGGCTACCATTTTGCCTTCCGAGACTAAACGTTGTTTCCATCTGCATTTTTCTGCATTGCATGAGGCTACCATTCTACCTTCCGAGACTAAACGTTGTCTCTGCATTTTTCTACATTGCATAAGGCTACCATTCTGCCTTCAGATACTAAACGTTGTCTCCATCTGTATTTTTCTGCATTGCATAAGGCGACTATTCTGCCTTCTGAGACTAAATGTTATCTCCATCTGCATTTTTCAGCATTGCATATGGATACCATTCTGCCTTTCGAGACTAAATATTGTCTCCATCTGCATCGGCATGGGCTGAAAGATCGCCACCTTATCTGCATCTGCATGGCTGAAAGATCGCCACATACTACATTGCACGGCTGAAATATCGCCTCATACTGGATTGCACGGCTGAAAGATCGCCACATACCACATTGCAGGGCTGGAAGATCGCCATATTTGCACGGCTGAAAGATCGCCATATTTGCATGGCTGAAAAATCGCCACATGCTACTGTATCCTTAATGGGATAAAATATCGCCAATTTATCCAAAGGTGTCATCGTTCGGAGGCACCATCCTCATAGCCTGAGAACACCATGTCATGTCCTGAGGATCCTTTTCAATCTCTTGCATATCATTATTCAAAGGCATCATGGTTCGGATGTACCATTTTCATAGCCCGAGAGGATCATTTCATAGCCTGCGAATCCTTTATTACATGATTCATGGCCCAGGACGTCATGACCTAAGGACGTCATCCTAACTGTCTAAAGGCAACATTCATGGTCCGACGGGAACTCGCATCATGTCTAATTTTATGCACAATATACGCTTGTATTGTTTCTATTTGCAGGTAAAACTGTCATACAATGGCTGTCCCGGCAAGAGCCTGCTCTAGTGACCGCAGCCACATCAAGACTAACCATTCCGGTAAGCCAGTCACTCGACCAGCCCAAAATATTGCATCCGTCCTTGGAAAATACCCGTCGGCATACTCCGCCGACGGATTCGGAACTACATATGGCCTGATTCCTGTAAGACCAGGAATATGTAGGCAACTCAGAAGCCAGGGCATGACCTAAACTTCTTCAAACCGTCTCACTCGGTCAAAATTGGCCATCATATCTTTATCCGACAACTCTTTCATCATTCCCGGGTAAAGAGGGGCAGCTGTTGATACCCAATTTTTCCCTATATATTTTTAATAGTAAAAATAATTTAGAAATAGCATATTAATGCATATATAAGTATGTCCAAATATTTTATTATTTTTTCTTAATTTTCAAAGATTTTTAAATCAATTTATTGCCTTATTTAATCCCTAAAAATCCAATAATAATTTCCAAAATTATTATTTTTGATGATTCATTTATTGGATTCTCAATATTTATGCTAAAATATAGCTAAGATAATTTTTTCATATTTTTACAAATTTATTTAGTATTTTTAAGCTAAATTGTATATAATTATAATATTAGCCTCTTTTAAAATCTAATCGCGTTTATATTCATAAAAAATTAAGCCCAGTATTTTTAAATTAATAATTATCAATTATAAATCTTTTTAATGCTTTTAATTTGTTTTCAGAATTCAATTTGCTACTTTTTTATTAAATAAATAAGGGAAAAGTGGCTATTTAAATTATAGCCAGATTTGGCTTTCAGTTGTAGCCCAAATTGAACCTGTTCCCCAGCCCAATTTCATACCCAATTAACCCGACCCAAACCCTATATACACCTACCCAAACCCGGAACCCATCAACCCGATCAAATCCTGACCGTTGTTCTCCTAGATCAACGGTCCAAATGAACCCTTTCCTTTTTTAATCCCTAATACCCCCTAACCCGAGCCATTCCACCCATCCCGTCTCCCTCAGATGCTCTCGTCTCCTCTCTTTTCTCTCAACCTAACCCTAATCCCCGTCAATCGCCGCCTTCTTCTCCAGCCATCTCCTGCGACCACCTTTCAACCCCAAGCCTCCAATGGTTTTCCCATCGCCTCGCTCATCATCTCTAAGTCCTTCAAGGGCTCTAGGCCATGCTTTTTTTGATCTAGGGTTTATGTTTGGTTCATGGGTTCTCCGGTGTGATTTTGGGCAAAATCACACCATATTTGTTACGATCTTTGAGGTTCTAAGCAGGTTCTTCTGTTTCTATTTGGGTTTCCTTTGAAACCCTTACTTTGTTAGAATCTCTTAAGATTTGTGCTATTTTTGGAAATATAAGTCTGTTTCTTTCTATGTTTCTACCTATTCTCAAGCTTCTTCTGAAAAATCACCGATTTCAAGTTGTTTTGCTTTCTTTTAAAAGTTAGGGTTTTTCAGAATTTCTTCTACACTCTGTTTAAATCGACTCTTTATGTTTTAACTTCAATATCTCGAACGATTCTATGTTTTTACTCCTTTTTCAACTCGTCTATGTTGAAAAGCCTCACTTCTTAGCCTCAATCTTGGTTTCTGAGTTTTGTTTTGATAATATGTTCGGTTAATCTGTGTGTTTCTATGACTCTGTGACTTTTGTCCTATGATTGCTTTGTTAGGGTTCCATATTATTCTTATCCTTGCGTATTGTGTGATTTTGCCTTATTTTTGTTCACGGATAAGGGTATTGTACCCCCCCCCCCCCCCCC